>PVIH01005648.1:90469-121327 GCA_004025045.1 Sigmodon hispidus
AAAAAAAAAAAAAAAAAAAAAAAAAAAAAAAAAAAAAAAAAAAAAAAAAAAAAAAAAAAAAAAAAAAAAAAAAAAAAAAAAAAAAAAAAAAAAAAAAAAAAAAAAAAAAAAAAAAAAAGAGGCAGATATCAGTTTCAGAGATAGTCCCATCTATGATATAATGAGTCTCATAAAGATAAGTAATTTAATCTAGATGATATCTCAGCTATATGTTCAAAAGTTCTACTTGTACGTGATTTCAGATCCTGTCACATTACTAATCACCAATAATAACTATATATATGCATATATATATGATGAATGATTCTGGTGAAAGTATGGTGGAATATATTTGAAAATACATTTAGACTTTTAATATTCTTTATTTATGAATGAATTCAAGCACCTGTGTGTGTAGGTTTACAAGAAATGAATACATAAAGAACAAAATTGAGGGAACAATAAAATATAATTTTATATCAATATAAATTTTATATCTTGGTAGCTATGTGAAAAATTATTTAAGTAGATTTGACAGTGCAGTTGCACATTTTGTTCAGGATTGTTAGCATACAACAAAGATCCTTAGCTCTACCTACATGTATATTAGCAAGAATTAGTATTATTCCAACACTACCCTTTTTCTAGGGCTCATATCAAATTATCTTCAACTATTACATCCTGGCATCCCTGAAAGGGCAGAAGGAGGCTAAAAGGACCAGGTGTGAGGGTCCTGAGGGCAGCAAGACAACAGGGCTGATCCTCACACTAGTGGCCTCCTTCCTGGTCTGCTGGACCCCCTACCACTTCTTTTCCTTTCTGGAGTTCCTGGTCCAGGTAAAAGCAATCCAAGACTGCTCTTGGAAGGAATTCATTGTCCTAGGCCTGCAGCTGGTCAATTTCTTTACTTTCATCAACAGCTGCCTGAACCCATTGATTTATGTCTTTGTGGGCCGACTTTTAAAAGACAGGGTCGGGGAACATTATTAATGATGCATCCCTAGAAGTATCATGCCCATATCCTTCAATAGTAAAGAACCCTTTCAAGTGTTCTGGCAGAACTGAAAACAGCAAGCCAAGAAGCCTGGGTTCTTGACCAACCATCTCTGTTACCATAAAGACCATATGGTTGGCTGGTCCATGGCCCACAAGGATGCCTGGGAAATGCTGCTGAGAGGTTAGTAGGGACCCTGCAGATGTAATTAAGCTAAGGATCTGGAGATTAAGATGATCTGGAAGTATTTGGAGCAGGGAAGCCTGTGCCAATTCATGGAAGTATATTTCCCACTTTCTAAGCATGCCCAAGCTGCAAAACACAGCTTGGGATCAGAATCATCTTAGACTGACTCCTTGGATCCCACTCCCCTCTAGAGGAACACCTGACTCAGTCTTGTTGTTGTGGGGAGAAAATTGGATTTGCCAGGAATGGAGGCTGAACTAAGCAATTTTGGGACCTTGGGACCATGGGACCACCTGTCCAGGGCGGGGATAGGGAGTTGTGGAGAAGCAAGAATGACCTGATGTGGTGGGAGGGGGAAGGGACCTTGAATAAGGATATACAAGGATAGAAAATGTGACTTCTTTATTCATAATAATAAAAATAGACGAAAATCCATTCAGGTTTCAAAGATTAGAATACTCGAAAGTGTAAACACTGAATAAAAATTTATAATTATGGCTGAGCAAGGACTCATTTCCTTAAGCCTTAGAGCAGGCTTTCTCAACGTCTGAGTCACAAGCCCTTTGGAGATTTAATCCCCCTTTCACAACGATTGACTCCGACCATCATAAAACACAGGTATCTTCATTATAGTTTATAACAGTAGCAAAATTACAATTATGAAGTAACAATGAAAATAATTTTATGGTTGGTAGACACTAGAAGAGAAATTGTATTAAAGATTTGCAGCATGAGAAAGGCTGAGAGCCACGGCCTCAGAATCATTTCTTTTTGTCTTCACTGTCTTAAAAATGTCACAGGTGTACTATTTGCTCTCCCTCTCCCCCACCTCCTTATTCTCTCCTAGTCTCAGAAAATGGGTCCATTTAAGTATCTTAGTGGCTATTTCTTAGCAATGCAGAGAAACTGAGAAAAAATATACTTTGTAGTGAGGTTATGAGGGTATATATTTAAATTTAAAATTGCTAATTTTAACCCTCACCTGAGAATGATTCCTGATCATGCAGAAGTGGGAGGAGAGTAAATTTTATTTATCTGACTTTCCAAATTTGTAAAATAGAATAAAAATGTAATGACTATTTTGTGACATTTTTGTATGTGCATGTATGTATACATATAAAATTTATGATGTGTTGTATTAATTAATGTATTATAATAAGTAATACTAATTATATATAATTTAATTTCAACTCTTTTGAGGAACTGTCAGAATTTTTCTCTTTATTATTACTATACTTTTACATTTGGAACTCTTTTGACCACTAAAGAGAAATACTTTCCTCCATAGCTCTCCTATTATTTAATTTGTTTTTTTTTCTAGAAGTATACCAAATCTTAATCTGTCATTAGATAAGAAGTTTGTGAATTGTTTTGTGAATTGTGAATTGAATCATGCTCCTTTCCATTACATTAATTATGTTTCAAAATTCCACCATATATTTTACACTGCTTAAAAATCCACTATCTCATTTGAATATATAATCGTTATGTTCATTAATTTGATAAAGAAATTAAAAAATAGGTCAGAAGTATATATATATATATATATATATAATTCAGTGATTCTTTAACATGTTAATAATTATTTGTGGGAGGTGGGAGAGAAGACAAATAAGAATGAAAATGAGGGAGACATTGGCCTCATACAAAACAGGTGCTGGAAATGGGGGAACAATCCATGAATTAAAGAGTAAAAATGGGTACTTCATTGTAAGGTGCATATCCTTGAACTGATGAGGACAGGAGCATTTGGTGGATACTTTGCTGTAATTCATCATACTCTTGAAATTATTGATAATATACTAGAAATTTCTACTTCAGTTCTAACAACATTCCTTTCTGACCACCAGGAATTCATTTGTTAGGAAAAAATGATGCAAATTAGTTCTCACTGAGATCCTCATCAAATCTTTGTAAATAAATGAGAAGTTATAGACAAGTGTTATGTTTTATATGCATACTTTATTAGGTTTCTTAAGGAAATAAAAAATGAATAAATGTGTGTGTGGTGTGTGTGCATTATCAAGTGAATATGGGTTTCTGTGGAGTCTAGAAGAAGGGATTATATCCCCTGGAGTTGAAGCATTTATGAGCCATCTGACAATGGTATATGTGACTTGGTCTTCTGGAAGAGCAATATGCTCTATTAACTGCTAGGCTATCTCTCTGGCTACCATCAGTGCAATTTAATTATCTGGAAAAGTCCATTATAAGATGGAAAAAAAACAATAAATGGAACTGAGAAAGTAATAATTTTTATATAATAATGAAATGATATGTCAGTCAAATAATTTATTTCACTGTAAAACATAATCCTAAGAAGATGTTTGGTATATTTGAAAAATTCATCAGTTTTTTGAAGATCACAAAACAGAGCAAATAATTTTGTCTAAAGAATAGTTGTTATCAGAAAGATCTATAATCATTTTAAAAGGTATTTAATTATTGTAAGAATGAGTTCAAAAACTGCTGGAAGCCCCATCAAAAAGCCATTTTGTGCCTTAAGCTGTGTTTATACCAGCATCAGACAAACGATTATAATACATAATTTTCATTAGGCCCCACAGGCAACAAAATATTTATTGAACATAACTAAAAAAGACTGAATTTTTTAAGTGAAATAATTTATGTAATGAATCTTTCAGGTACCTTGTTCAAGAATTTAAAACATTATAAATTATTAAACCTCAACTAATTCATAAATTTATTCATAATTATTTATGCACTTAATTATTTTCATATATTTGTATAAACTATGTAGTATAAAGAATGAATTTGTTGCCATGGATTAGTTTGATTAGATATAAATTATTGCTAGAATAAAATATGGATTCACTTATGAGCTATATTTGAACAAAGAATATGTCATAATAATTTTTCACATAGAACTCATTTTCTGAGATGAAAAAACAAAGCAGCATGGAAAGATAGAATTAAGACAACTAAAACCAGGCCCTGATACAAACCTCTGTGTCTGTTTCTATACTGATTCTGGATGTTACCAGTGCATTTCATGTTTAGAATATTTCATCCTATTAGTGTTTAAATATTTAGAAATTAAGCAACTTGTTCTATATAAATGAAAGAGTATAAATTATTTAGAGACACATATTTTACAATCTTGGAGTCATATTTACATATTACACAAATTGAGTCAATATTCAGAAACAGTCAAGAGGATGTCTACTAGTCTACTTAATTTATCAAGACACTAGTGTATATTTGTCAGGATATTGATGTGAGACACAGGGTGTAAAGGCTGTGTGTTTATTTTTCTATTTCTGTGCAGACAGAACATAATCAGTAAGTTTTATAAATAAAAATGCAGTTTGAAAACAAGACAGCTTTTTCTCACTTAATAGCAGTGCCTATCTATTCAACATCATGTAACAGAAGGTAATAATATAATTCCCTGACATAGAGTTATTCAAGCAAAGCATTAATGTGCATCTATAAGAAATAGAATAAGAGATACATTTTATGGAGTGGATATTAGACTAATCTGTACAACCTATTCCAAACATAAATATTTTGCAATTTTAATAAACATTAAAATTGAAAATAATATATAACTATACCATACTTTAAACATATTCTTAAAAAGATGAAATTAAAGCCAATTATTTATATAGTATGAGTTACAAAGACATCAGAAAAGACAAACACTAAATATTTTAGGATTTCTAAACTATAATATCTAGTGAATACCCATACTAATACTGGAAAAAGAAACTTAAAAAGTAGGTCATACAATAAAACCAAACATGCATGACTGTTTTCTAGTAAAACTAATTCAGGCAGAAGTCTGGCTCATAGAGAATAGTTTTTTTCTGAAGCTTGAAGTAAAATAGTTATTTCAATGTTATACCGATTACTCGGAACTTGTCACTTCGGAAAGCCTGATTTAGTCTTGTTTCTCCTGTGTTGAAATTTTGGCTCATTTAACAAAAAAGAATACTTTCATGATTAACCAATTTCCTTTAAATTATACCTCTAAACCTTCAGTATCACAGACATTTTACAACATTGACCAATGTTTATATCTAATTATTTTGGTCTCTCTATTGCTCCCACTGACTAATACTCACTTTTGTCCATAAATAAAGTTTTGAAGTGATTTTATCAAATGAATGAACTGAGATTAGGTTAAGCAAACACCTCATCAACATTACTGTGAAATAATTCATAGTTTTGAGCAGTATAATGTGTCTGGTGGTCAGAGCCAGGAAAATTAAACATCTGGAGCAGCAGTAAAAGTTCTATGAGAAACAGCAGGCTCTGGAGCAGAGTCACATCTGGTTATAGGTCCTCAGAGCTCCACACCAGGGAAATACACTCATCTGAAGTAGAGCATGAAAACTCACAACTTCTATTGGTCTCATTTTGTCCATGCTGAGTAAGTAAGGCTCTCCTTGCACACTTGCCCTTTCTTCTTCTGCACTACAAAATAGGATGGCTGCCTTCCAAAATTTTCTGGCCCAATTGCATCTGATAATTTTATTTATGTCTTGGAGATTTTTGGAAGATGTAAGTGGGGAGAGATTGATTAATATTTGACAAGAAGTTAGTTTCTAACGTCATTCTGATACCATTTGTGAGTACTGTTTTCTCCAATAGTATCTTGATTCATTTGGAAATGGTATTGATACAGCTGCTTGAAATGGTTTTCAAGTCTGGAAAATTTCATCATAATTGTATAATTTTAGAAAAATGCAGGTAGAATGCTTTTCTCCTCAACAACTAAATGTGTATCTAAGTTCTACTCATTCTTTCATTCTCAGCTTAAATGTCATTTGTTCAAGTAGCTTCTAGTATTAGTTACATCTCTTCTAATGTGATGAAATGCCTAAAAAAGGTAGTTTTTTCAGAGCTGGAGAGCAGTTCCTACTATAATTCAGGGAGAAACCTGGTGAAATGAATCACCAAGCAAGGAGCAGAGGCAGACAGAGCATATATTCTGGTAGTTTTTTTCCAAACTAGATCTATAGAGTGGTGCCACAAATGACTCAGAGCCCATCATCTCTCTGCTTTGAAAACACATGGGAAATTCCAGGGTTATTCAGACAAGTTGATTGACAGTGTACTGCACTTTGTGAATTCAAAAGTCAAATCCACATTCATGCATCTTCCCATGTGTAATGCATGCTTATTTTAGAATTCATTTCCTTTTTTTTGATATGTACACTCACATGTGTCTCTTCCTGGAAAGAATATGTGTCAAGAATTTTTAGTATGTTAAAAAGTTTTAAATTATAATTTTTAGTAATCAAAGGCCTACTTCTTTTTATGCACTTATTGGTACATAGTAGGTTCTCAATCAATAAGTATTTCATGTGCAAATATGTAATTAAGCAGATGATAATTAACAAACTGTGACCAAAAATAACTTTATTTTCATATTCTTTTAGATTTATCAGCCATTTGAGAATTCTTTGTTGAAAATCTCTGCTTAAATTTGTACACCATTTTTTAAATTGGATTATTTTGTTTGTTGATTTTCAGTTTCATGAATTCTTTATCTATTTTGGATATTAGCCTATTGTTTGATGTAGAGTTGGGGAAAATCTTTTCCCATTCTAGGCTGCCATTTTGTCCTATTAAAGGTCTTTTTTACTTTACCGAAGTTTCTCAGTTTCATGATATTCCATTTTACTGATTATTGTTCCTAGTGCCTGTGCTAATGGTGTTCTATTTAGAAACTCATCTTCTTTCCCAGTGTGCTCAGGGCTGTTCCCCACTCTTTCACTTTTAGTAGTTGTAATATATTTAAAATTCTATTGAGGTCTTTGATCTACTTGGATGTGAGTACTGGGCAGGGCCATAGATATGAATCAACTTACATTCTTCTACATGTTGATATCTAGTTAGACTAGCACCATTTGTTCCTTTCTTTTTCTGCATTAACCCAATAGTCATTCACTAGATAGTTGTTCAGTTTCCATAAGGTTGAAAGCTTTCTGTAGTTTCTGCTTTGTTGAAATTCAGTTTTAATCCTAGGTATTCAAATAGGATGCAAGAGGTTATTTTAAGTTTTTTGCTTTTTTATTATAAATAATGTCATATTTTTAAACCATATATACCCTTTTTCAAGTTACCTTCCCCCTCCTGCCCATTCTAGTTACTCTTTCTTCTTCACATCACTTTATCTCCTCCCCAGCAAGGGTAGGAGGTCTCAAGGTCCCAATGTGGCTTAGTTCAGCTTCCACTCCAGGCAGATGTGCTTTGCTCACCCCAACATCAAGACTGGGTCACATAATCCTCTGGAGAGAATAGGATCCAAGGTGTTGGTCCAAGGTGTTTCAGATCCTGACTGTTCAGCAGTTGTGGTTTGCAGCTTGAACATGCTTTGCTTTTTGCTTTTTTGTTTAGAGTTCACTAATGAGTGAGTACATCACCTACTTATCTTTCTGGGTTTGAGATACTTCGCTCAGGAGGATATTCTCCAAATCCATCCATTTGCCTGTAAATTTTAGGATATCA
The DNA here is from genome assembly GCA_004025045.1 of Sigmodon hispidus. Taxonomy (NCBI): domain Eukaryota; kingdom Metazoa; phylum Chordata; class Mammalia; order Rodentia; family Cricetidae; genus Sigmodon; species Sigmodon hispidus. The sequence goes on from PVIH01005648.1 coordinate 98,109, forward strand.
TTTTTTTCTTGCTGCTGAGTAGTATTCCGTTGTGTAGATGTACCACAATTTGTTAATCCATTTGTCAGTTGAGGGGCATCTGGGTTGTTTCCATGTTCTTGCTATTATGAATAATGCTGCTATAATATAGTTGAGCTAATGCATTTGGGGTGTGAATGTGTATCTTTAGGGTACATGCCCAAAAGTGGTATTGTTGGATACTTGGGAAGATGGATTCCAAGTTTTATGAGAAACCAACATACTGCATTTCAGAGTGGCTGAATAAACTTACAATCCTACCTACAATGGAGGAGTGTTCCCCTTGCTCTGAAACCTCTTCAGCATAGGCTGTCATCTGTGTCTTTTTTCTTAGCCAACCTGACAGATGTCAAGTAGTATTCCAAAGTTGTTTTGATTTGCATTTCTCTGATGGCAAAAGATGTTGAGCACTTTTTCAAGTGCCTTTTAGTCGTTTGAAATTTTCCTGCTGAGAATTCCCTTTTTAATTCTGAACCCCATTTTTTGATTGGATTGTTTAGGGTTTTGTGCTCTAGTTTCTTGAGTTCTTTATATATCTTAGAGATCAGTCCTCTATCACTTGTAGGGTTGGTGAAAATCTTTTCCCACTCTGTAGGCTATCATTTTTTCTTATTGACTGTGTCCTTGGCTTTACAGAAGCTTCTCAGTTTCAGGAGGTCCCATTTATTGATTGTTGTTTTTAGTGTCTGGCTACTGATGTTATATTGAGGAATTGGTCACCTGTGCCAAGTTGTTGAAGGGTATTTCCCACTTCCTTTTCTAACAGGTTCAGTGTGGCTGGATTTATGTTGAGGTCTTTGATCCACTTTGATTTGAGTTTTGTGCAGGGTGACAGGCTTGGATCTATTTGCATTTTTTATTCACTTCCATCCAGCTATGCCAACACAGTTTGTTAAAGATACTATCTTTTTTCCATTGAATATTTTGGGCTACTTTGTCAAAGTTAATGCCCAGATCCTCAATTTAAATCCATTGATCCACAGTCTATTTTTATGCCAGTACCAAGCTGTTTTTATTACTAGAGCTCTATAATATAACTTGAAGTCAGGGATGGTGATGACCCTGAGGTTCTTTTGTTGAGCAACATTGTTTTGGCAATCCTGGCTTTCCTGTTATTCCAAATGATGTTGAGTGTTGTTCTTTAAAGGTCTATAAAATATTGTTTTGGAATTTTGATGGGAAGTGTATTGAATCTGTATAATGCTTTTCTTAGAATTGACATTTTTACCATGTTTATCTTTCCTATCCAAGGACATGGGAGATCTTTTCATTTTCTGATATCCTTTTCAAATTCTTTCTTCAGTGATTTAAAGTTTTGTGAAATGGAACTTTTACTTCTTTGGTTATAGTTACTCAAAGGTATTTAATGATATTTTCAGCTATTTTAAAGGGTGATGTTTCCCATATTTCTTTAATAATTGTTTAGGCTTAGTTCATGACTAATGTCATCTATTTTAGTGAATATTTCATGAGTTGCTGAGACAAAGGTATTTTTGATTTTTGTTTGCATGAAATGTTCTGTAGATACAAGGTAGGCTTCTTTTTTTATATATATATAGTATGTTAGCTCTAGTGTTTATCTTTTAATTTCTGTAGTATGACCTGTCAATTGATGAGAGTGGGGTATTGATATCTTCCATTATCAATGTAGGAGGATCTATAAGCAGTCTAATGTTTTGTAGTGTTTTCTTTACTAGTGTATATTATGGTAATTAACCCACCGTGAGATATATATTAGGTAATATTTATTATCTAAAAATCACTTACAGTAAAGGATTTTGTTTGGGGGAAGAAAGAGGTGGGAAGTAGTGCGCCGTAGATTTTCCAACCGCCCGGTCCGCCACAGATCAGGAACTGCGCGAGTGCTAGGCTTCCTCTTCGGCCTTCCAGAGCTTTATTTCTGACCGCTTTCCAGTTGAACACTCCAAGCTCGGCCCAGCACTCTGACTCACAGCTTCTGATTCCTGCTATATCTCCTCCTTTTGTATAAATAAGAAGGTTCTAAACCAAGTATAAAACTATGTACTATAGGGATCATCATAAGGCGGTGTATGGGGAAGAGAAAGGTACTAACATAAGTGAGGTCAAACTACCGCTGACAAACAACAAATACAAGGTGCAATTTAATGTCTAAAATGTTGATCCGGGGAAATGCACAGGGATTGCTTCAAGGCTGTTTATCTTGACCAATAAAGTTCTAACACTTGAGTGTCTTTGCTGAGATGTGAAGTAATAACAATCTCAACTATCCAATCTTCAACACCATCAAGACCTGAGAAGGAAAATATATACCTAAAGTTGGAAGCATGATGAAGTAACTTCCAAAACTTAGGAGAAGACAATGACAGTTAACTACCTGGACAGTCATCCACCACTTCTCTGTACAACGGGAGCATCCATCCTTGTGGCTACTGGTCTATGATATCTGACAAGTCTCCATAGAAGCAGGGTATTTTTTGGTAGGACCGTCTTATCCTTTCTAGGCAGGCTTCGGCAGTCTCTATCCTTCATCCTGCTAGTCCATACCAGACAGAGAGCATGATGACAGCAGTCAGGGCAAGTGCTGTCCTTTGCCCCTCAGGCCATTGTTCGCCAAACAAGACAATCTCTTTGCAAGATGTCTGTGATGCTCAACATCACCTTGAGAAAGGAACGATGATGGCAGGAGTTGTCATGTCTCTCAAGGCCTAATTCGAGGTAACAAAATCTTGAATGCCATATTCTCTTGGTCTATGAAGTGGTTGAAGATGCCTATCTATCTGGTATATTCTAACATGTTTCCGAAAAGCCTGAGTAACCTGACTATTAGGTGGCAAATCTGAGTAACCATAATCTGCAATCCCAGTCAACCAAGAAAGTGAAGCTAACATTGTAAAAATAGGCATTCCAAAATGAGTGTACAACTCCTCCATAATAATTTCAAGTATAACAATCTTATGAATATTGACGTGTGTATATATTACAACAAATGTTATGACTAGCATAAATAATTAGAGGTAGAAATTGCATTATGGAAATGGCAATTTACTTAATACACATCAATGTGCAAAATATTTTAAACAGAGGTAGACACATGCAAAATAGGGCAATTATACATTCAACTTTGCATCAATATATATTATCCCAATCAAACATATAGATTAATTTCCTATTTGTATCAATATATGAACATTTGTACCATGTTCAACTTTGTAGCAATATACATATTATCTCAATCAAACATATAGATTGATTTCCCATTTGTATCAATATACAAACATCTGTACCATGGCGATTCATTTTTTATTCATCCTTTGGTTAATAGTTGTTTGCAAGTATAATGATCTCCTATCTATTCCCTTTTCCTTCTTTCTCTCTCTTTTTTTTTAAAAATTCCTACATCTATAATATCATTCTATCCTCTACCCAAGATTAACTTATAATTATCATATCAAAATGATAATTGACCATAACCCTCCCTTGAATGACCAACTTATCGGGAAAGGGACTCTGACCGCTTTCCAGTTGACCATGCCCCGCTCGGCCCCGGCACTCTGACAAGTAACTTCTGATTACAGCTACAAGTGTGAGTACCTTTGTCTTTGGAATATAAACTAAAAATTGAAATATCATTTGGGCAACTTTTACTTTAATATCTAAAAATATCATTGCCCATCTCTTTTGATTAATTTTGTTTAAGTTTTTCATTATTTTACATATTACAATATATTAGAATTGCTGTATCAGTTTGTGTCTTGGGTTACTTATATATTTTTTCAATCATTTACTATTAATTTATGTCTATATTTGCTGTTGAGATTTGTTTCTTGGATACAGCAGTCACATGAATCTTGTTTGTCCATTCGTTTTATAATTTTTGTGTCTTTTTATGTAGGAATTAAGCCATATTATTATTGAGAAGTATCAATGATTAAAGATGGTTGATTCCTGTTACTCTGTTTTATTGTGGGTAGTGGTGGTTTATGTGATTGTGTGTGTGTGTGTGTGTGTGTGTGTGTGTATGCTTTTCCCATTTTTTTTTGTTGGTGTGAGATGATTTCATATGTTTTTATGGTTTTAGTTTTCCTCTTTCTGTCTGATTTTTTTCTAATATCTTCTATAAGGATTAATTTGTAAATATATAGTATTTGAATTTAATATATTATAAAATAGTTTATTTTTTCATCTATGGCTATTGAAAGTTTAGATAGATATAGTAATCTAGGCATGAATCTCCTTTCTTAAAATCTGTATGACATCTTTTCAGTCCCTTCTGGCTTTTAGAGTTTCTATTGGTAAGTTAAGTGTTACTCCAACAGCTCTGCCTTTATGTGTCACTTGGCAATTTTTCTAGCAAATTTTTAATTTTGTTGTTGTTGTTATTTTGTATAGTTATTGGTATGACTATTATGTGGTGAGGGAATATTCTTTACTGGTCCAAACTCTTTTTTTGTTTTGTGAGCTTCATATTCCTTTAAAGGTGTTTCCTTCTTTGTGTTGGAACATTCTTCTATGGTTTTGTCAAAACATTTTCAAGCTTTGAGCTGGGACTTGTCTCTTTCTCCTATTTCTATTATTCTTAGGTTTCTTATTTATATTATCAAAAATTTTCTAGATATTTTGTGTCAGGAATTTTTTGGATTTAACATTATGTTTAACTGTTGCACTTTTTTCTTGTATCTTCAAAGACTGAGATGCTTTCTTCTATCTCTTGTTAATTCTTGTGTCTATAGTTACTGTTCACTTACATAGAATTGGAATTTTCAAGATTCTCTCAGGTGTTTTCTTGCTTTTATTTTCCTTTAAAATCTTGATTAAATTCATTTTTCCTTCTACTTTATATTCTTTATTTTTAATAAGTAATTTATTCATTTCTTATATGCCTTTGCCTACATTTCTTTAAGGAATATTTATTTTCTCTTTAAAGACCTTTGAAATATTCATAAGGTATGTTTTAAGGTCATTTTCTTATGTTTAAGTAGTACTGGAATATTCCAGATTTGCAATAGTAAGATAGCTGGAATCTGATGGTGACATATTGCCTGGCTTAATTTATGTTCTTATATTGGCCTCTAGGCTTCTGTGATTGAGGTGATAATAGATCTAGGTTGATTTCTGAATTTGCTTTTGTTGGATAGGAATTTTGGTACTTTAGATGATGGTGGGAAGGAGGAGTAGGTAGGGAAGCACTGAGAAAGTATTGAAGGTCTGGCAGAAGGCACTTACCTAGAGTTCTGGTATCAAGTTTGGCCTCTGATGAAGCAAAGGGCTACTACTAGAATTGTAGGCTGAAATATGACCTCATACCTGTGTCGTGAGAAATAAACTTGGGTCTTGTGCAAGATCAACAAGTGTTCTTAAGTGGTGAACTCTGACTCTAAAAATTATTGAAATTCAGTAAATGTCAAGATAATAGTTTATGTACCAGAAGCAGAAAAACTAATCACTGTCAACAATCAAAGTAACTATTAAATGTATGCGTAAGACAGTTACACATAACTTTGTAACAACTTGCTTATGTTTCTTATTATGATCCAAATGTAAAATTATTTTAAGTATCAAATTATAGTGTATGGCATAATAGTAAGAAGTAAAATTTAAAGTACTATATAATTTAAATCAGTAAATTTTAAATAAAATATATTTCAACCTTTTAAATAAAATTTTATGGTCAAAACCTTTACTGTATAAGTAAGTTAGTTATGAATAATAAATCCAAAGAAGAAAGCACATCTTCTAATGTATTATTTTATAACTTTGAAAAGTAAATCTGTCAAAAATGAGCATTTTCTAAAAGGTTAAATAAATTGTACGTCCATTGAATTAAAGCTGTTGAAAGCTCTTAAAGGTCACCTTTTCATGGGATTTCATTTATTTACAAGCCACATTTCTCATCAAAGAACTGTAAAATAGGCTTCAGAGATTGGTGAAAACACCACGTTCTCTAGAAAATAAGCTATTTATGACTATAGTTGGCATATAATATTTGTATTTTAAAATTCTCAAATTAGTAAATGATCACATAAAATTCAGCCTATAAACAAATTATATTTGTGTAATATTTAGTTTACAATATGGTTGAGAATATAATCATTTTATTGACACACAGAAATACACTTTTTCAATCTAAAAATGCAATACTTCATGTTTAATATCAATTTATACATTTACCTACAGTATCCAATGCCTCTCTTTCAGTAGAAATTCTCCTAGATAAGTATTTTCACTTTAAGTCATAAATTAGTAGCATATTGTATCAAGTGAGCAAATTTTATATACTATTCTTTAAGAGAGTCATAAAGTAGGGCTGGAGAGATGGCTCAGTGTTTAGTGCTGACTCATCTTCTGGAGGACTTATTCCCAGCATCCACATGGCAGCTAACAACTGTCTGTAATTCCAAGATCTGACACCCTTGCACAGTTATAAAGTAATAACTACTCTTAAAACTGTAAGACGTAGAGCCTAACAGAGCATAAAATCAATTTTCTGGTTTTTTTAATTGAAAAATTTGGGAGCAAGTGGATATAATATTATTTTCATCATGGATTAGACAACATCTTTGGTACTCATGAAGAACTGAATATTTTCCAGACGATTATATAGTATACAATGCCTTTCTCTTTTAGCTTTTATTATTTTAAAGAGTTCTTCATTAGTCATTTGAATATTTCTTCAAATTCATAGACTATTTAAGAGAAATATATCTAACTAATTTATCAGCATGTTAGCTATTGTTATCCTTAAATATCACTATTCTGATTTCAGAAACTAAACCAATTTTATTTTGTAAAATAATCTAATATTGAAAGCCCCAATTGCTTATTAGATTCAAATAAATTAAAAAAATAAAATGATCTATATAAGATGATCTATACCATGTGTTCCTAAGGAAAATCTGCATTAGAAGACAAGTGGAAAAATTAAATTATTTTCATGAAAGTTTTGACACTGCTATTTTTTATTCTGTTTGTCATAAAATATAAACTTAAGAGGCTTCCTTCATATAAATATGGAGTCTTGGGGCTCAGAGGTGGTTCAATGCTAAAACATTTGCCATTCAAGCGTGATGATGCAATTTTGTTTCTCTAGAATTCATATCATAAAAAAGAACAATGTAGCAGCATTAGCATCTGTAATCCCAGCATGTTACTACTAAGAAATGGGAGCAGGAAGCAGTAGACTTAATGTAGTAAGATAAAGAGCCACCTAGTGTGCTGACTCTACTAGTGAAAAAGAAAGACACCTTGTCAAAACAAGATGGAAGATGGAATTGACACTCTCAGTCACTCTCTGTTCTATATACATGTGTATATATGTTCACACCGAGGATCATTCAAGCTCATTCCCTTAGTCTCTTTGTCTTTGTGTCTCTGTTGCTCACTTTAACTTTCTCTTTTGTCTTTCTGTGTATCTGTCTCTCTATATCCCTCAGTTATTATTTTCTTTGTCACTGGCTCTATCAAACACACACACACACACACACACACACACACACACACACACAGAGACATACACACACAAAATCTGCTCAATTGTGTTCTTAAACTAATAGTTTTGTATGCTTTCTCATTTCTTCTCTGCCTTACCAATACTTGCATATATTATTAAAAATATTCAGCAATGATTTCTATTCAGTAAGAGAAAAATAATTCTGTATTGCATGCAAAAATATTTAAATTTGATTATTCTAAAATGAATTTTGGTATAAACAGGAGCCTTAAGATTAAATATAGATCATTTCAGTATTCATTCATCTGAGTCTTGAAAATACACAGACATATATATATATATATACACATATGTATATAGTACATATTATTTATTTACTAATTGTGTGTGTGAATATGATGTATATGTATGTGATGTATGTTTTAGTGTAGGTAAGGTATACTCACCATGCATACAAATGTGTTTAAAATTAACTTCTGTATGCCTTCCTCTGTTCCTGCCTTGCTTAGCTTTTTAGACTTGATTTCGCACTGAAATTGAAGCTCACTTTGGTGAGACTCGATGGCCCACTAGCTTGTAGTTCCTTACCTCCATGAACAACCTTACACTTTCAGTGCTGGGGTCACAGTTAAGTGCCACCATGTTCACCTATGACATGGGTTTTGATGATCCAGATGCTGTTTTTATGCTTTTGTGAAATGTGCTTTGCAAACTGAGCCATTTGTCCAGTCAAAATAATTTGTTTACCTAATAATAATTTTCTAGATTCTAAGGTTTCCCAAAATCTTATGGAAAATTTTCTTGTGAATTTGTCAATAAATGCATTATTAAACATATCTTGTCTTACTTCAGTTTTGCAAATAAATTCTAATAATTATATACTAATATAAAATCATATCAATTGATTTGTTTACTTTATATTAGTGATCATATTCATTTTTAATAAATATTTACAAACTGATTATCTCAATATCTATTTCTACTCAGGATTACTTAACACCTATATTAGGTAAGATTTAAGTTTTAGCACAAAAAAGCTTTGAAAAGGTGTTCCTGATTTTAGTGGGATTGCTTTGAGTTTTTCTCAATTTAGTTTGATGTTGGCCATGAGCTTCTTGTAATTTGCCTTTATTATACTTAGAAATTTTCCCTGTATTCCTGGTCTCTCCAGGACTTTTATCATAAAGGAGTGTTGGACTTTGTCAATGGCTTTTTCAGCACCTAAGGAGATAATTATCTGGTGTTTTTTTTTCTTCAATTTGTTTAATGATGGCTGACATTTATTGTTTTTTGTATGTTGAACTGTCCCTGCATTACTGGGATGAAGACTACTTGAACGTGGTGGATGACTTTTTTTATATGTTGTAATCGGTTTGCCAGAATTTTGTTGAATATTTTTGCATCAGTGTTCACGTGGGAGATTGGTCTGTGGTTGTCTTTCTTAGTTGCATCTTTGAGTGGTATGGGTATCAGGGTGGTTATGGCCTCATAAAAAGAGTTTGATATTAATCCTTCAGTTTCCACTATATGGAACAGTTTGTTGAGCATTGGTATTAGTTCTTTGAATGTCTGGTAGAATTCTGCATTAAAACTATCTGGCCATGGGCTTTTTTTATTTGGGAGACTTTTAATAATAGCTTCAATTTCCCTTCGTGTTATAGCTCTGTTTAGGTCTTTAATCTGTTCTTGATTTAATTTTGGTAATTGGTACTTATTCAGAAAGCTGTCTATTTCTTCTAGGTTTTCCATTTTTGTGGAGTATAGATTAGTATAGATTTTCAAACCTGGTAATTCTCTGGATTTCCCGGGTGTCTGTTGTTATGTCCCCCTTTTCATTTCTGACTGTTAATTTGAATATTCTCTCTTTCTTTTCGTTAGTTTGGATAAGTTTTTTTTGTTGTTGTTGTTGTTTTTTCTTCTTTATTTTGTATTTATCAAAAAAAATAAAAAGAATTTAAAAAAAATGCTGAAGAGTAATCTTGTTGACTTTCTCAAAGAACCAACATTTTGTTTCATTGTATTGTTCTCTTTGTTTCTATTGTACTGATTTCAGCCCATAGTTTTATTATTTCCTATCATCTACTCCTGCTAGGTGAGTTTGCTTCTAATTATTCAAAAGCCTTCAGCTGAGCTGTTAAGCCTCTTGTGTGAGATTTCCCTTGGTTTTTCATACAGACATCTACTGCTATGAATTTTCCTCTTAACATTGCTTTTATTGTGTCCCATAAGTTTGGGTATGATGTGGATTCATTTTCATTAAATTCTAGAAAGTCTTTGATTTCTTTCTTAAGTTTTTCCTTGACCCAGATGTGGTTCAATATAGAAATGTTCAGTTTCCATGAGTTTGTAGGCTTTCTGTAATTTTTGTTGTTTTTGAATTATAACTTTAGACCATGGTGCTCTGATATGTCACAAGCTCATGATATGATATGGGTCTGATATGATCCCTCTTTTTTTTGTATCAGCTATGTTCACAGCAGCATTATTTGTAATAGCAAAAAGCTGGAAACTAGCTAGAAGCTCCTCAACTGAGGAATGGATTAACAAGCTGTGGTACATGTACACAATGGAGTAAGAAAAGATGACATACTAAAATTTGCCAGCAAATGGATGGATTTGGAGAATATCCTCCTGAGCAAGGTCTTACAAACCCAGAAGTATAAGCAGAGAATGTATTCACACATTAGTAGACTTTAAGCAAAAACTTTCTTTTTTCATTGAAAGATGTTAGGTAGATAAAGTTATTTAAAACATACACACACACACACACACACACACAATGTCAGGTCTGACTGTAGAAGGGTTGCTTAGCAGACATTTGTGGTGGCTATAGTTCATCAGTGGGCATTAGCTATGACTACTGTGCTTTATTTATCTGTAGCTGAGCCTAACCTGGCTTGAAAAGCTTTCAATTTTATTTTTTATGTTTTATGTATTTTAGCGGAAAGAGAAGCTTTATTACTGTATCAGGTTTTTTGTTATCTATTTAGAATGTTTTGCGTTTTATGTAATGTTTGATGTAAATTTTCAAAAAAATAGAAAAGAATGAAGTACTTACATAAGTTGAGAAGTGGACATAAGAATGGATTTGAACTTAATTTTCAAATGCAGAAATAAGCTCCACTAAGCAATTCTGGGTATCATTCAAATTTATTAAAGCACAGAATTTTATTTTATTAAATCTATCATATATAAGGAAAAACTTGAGAAAATATGAAAAATCACTTCACATAAATTACATATATATTTGACTTATACTTGTCAGTTCAATATTTAAAATTGGAAGAATATAAAGTAATAGCTATAGAATCCTATAGTGGATTATGATGATGAATATTGTTTAACATTTCAATATTGTATTTAATCATCATAGAAATTAAATTGGCAGTTTTGTTTATTTTTATCTTATAGATGATGTTTAGTGTCTATAATTAAGCACTATTCAAATAAACCCTGCAAAGCAATAATGGTTCTGAGATTCAAGTTATTTTGTGTGCAGGAAACATATTCTCTGAAGGTTAAATCACTCATCAACCTTACTTTATCATCTTTTTAATAGATTATAATGACTGCTAATCTAATCAGTTTTGTTTGCTTGCTGTTGTTGTTTTTCAAGACAGAGTTCCTCTGTGTAGCACTGGCTATCCTGGAACTCACTTAGAAGACCATGCTCCTGAGTACTCAGATTTAAAAAGCATGAGCCATGACCACCTACCTACTTATTCTGATCTTTCTCATTTCAGAGCATCCTTCATAGAAATAAAAATAAACACTATGGTTACATGAATCATAATTGGTCTCATAATAAAAACCCAGAGTCAGATATTGGAGTAAAGCTGAAAGATCAGAGAGACAGAGAAACAATTCACTAGTGAATAATCCATCTCACCACAACTGAATCCTCACACTGAAAACAACCACTCTGGAATGCAGTATGGCAGTTTCTCAGAAAACTAGGAACTAATCTCCCCAAAAATCCACCAATGCCACTACTGAACATGTACCCTAAAGATGCACATTTGTACTCAAAAGGCATTAGCTCACCTATGTTCATAGAAGCATTATTCATAATAGCAAGAACCTGGAAACAACGTAGATGCCCCTCAGCTGAAGAATGGATTAACAAACTGTGGTATATCTACACAATGGAGGACTAATCAGCAGTAAGAAAAAATAATATCCTAAAACTTGCAGGCAAATGGATGGATTTGGAGACTATCCTCCTGAGCAAGGTATCATAAACCCAGAAAGATAAGCAGGGGATGTACTCACTCATTAGTAGACTTTAAACAAAAAGCCAAACATGTCTAAGTTGCAGACCACAACCACTGAACAGCTTGGAATCTGAAGCACCTTGGACTGGCACCTTGGAGCCAGTTCCCTCCAGAGGAACACCTTACCCAGTCTTGATGTTGGGGTGAGGAAAGAAGATCTGCCTGGAGTCTATGCTAAAGTAAGCCATCTTTGGACCTTGAGACCTCCTGTCCTTGCTGGGAAGAAGATAAAGCGATGTGGAGAATAGTGAGTAGCTGGAAGGGGTGAAAGGGGGAAGGGAGATCCAGACAGATCTCTTCAAATGTTAAGAGTAAAGATATGTGCCACCCCTGCCTTATCTCTATGGCTAACTCTGTGACTGGCTCTGTCCTCTGATCTTCAGGCAATCTTTATTTCTTATAAGATATATAAAGTTTCACTACACTTCACTTTTAATAATTGAAATTTGGGACATAGCTCAGAGGTTAAGAGCACTGGCTGCTTGTTTAGAAGTTCTGAGTTCAATTCTCAGCAACCACATGGTGGCTCACAACCATCTACAAAGACATCTGGTGCCCTCTTCTGATGTGCAAATGTACACTGATGCAGAATATTGTATACATAATAAATAAAAAATGTCTTTAAAAAGAAAGAAATTAGCAATATAATTATCATGTAACAAATGACTTCCTTTACAGTTTAAGATCTTGTAAAATGAAGAATGAGAATTTCAAGTCGTGTATGTTGAATGCCTTGGAAAGCACCAGCATGTAGTATAATTTATGACAGGTATTGTATCTTAAATATGAATATTGAATTTTCAAACTGGCAACTAAAAAAATCCTTTAAATATTTTTAAAGTGAGCTATGAAAAAAATATAAAAGGAGGCAATGCTTACACCACAGGTTGCAACATCGAATGTTAAACTGCATCAGTGTCTGTAGCTCAAGTGAAGTGAATAAAACAGTAGGAAAAGGAAGCTGCAAAAGTTAACTCTACTGCAGCAAAATTCTGGTTATTATTTGAACCCATATAAAAGGAAATTATGTCTATGACTTGCAGAATTATTTAATTATGTTCTTATGTTGTACCTAATCTAAAATGCAGGTTTAAAAGTTAATATGCTTTGGTTAAAAAAAGAAATTAAATATATATAGATATATGTATATATATGTGTGTGTGAATTTAAATGGGAAAATTAACTATAGATAAGTTATAGCTTAATAGTACATTAAAACTGTTTTTTTAACAGTTATATATTTTTATTAAGGAAGCTGGCTTGTCTTCATTATATTACTTCATTGTGAGAGCTTCTAGAAGTTTTTCCTCCTGAAGTGCCCCTTACAGCCTTCACCTGATTGCATATCCTTAAGGGTTCAACAGAGGTTTAGGGCTCTAGTCAATTTCTCTGGCTTAAAACCTTTCAAATATTTTATTGTTTCTCATCTTGTTGTTTCTATTATCTCCACATAAAGTTTTCTGCTTACTTATCATGTATTTTATGTATTTAACTATCAGCTCCTCAAAGTGAAAGGTGACACTTATCATGTAAGTTTATGGAATTAGCATCCTGTAAATGCACACACACACAGTAAAGTAGTTGATGACAAAGACTGAACTTTATTCAGCTATACCTCCTGTTTATTAAACAAAGTAAAACATTCTCTTCAGCAAATATGTTATAGCCTCAACTACGCCAGAATACATGTTTGGACAAAATAGATATAATTTGATAGGATTTTTCCATTCTTTAACATTTGAAAGGAATAAAGTATAAACTAGTTAAATGGATCATTTAGTTATTTCTAGTCCAAGTCAGTCAATAAGTGACAGACATCTTTGAATGGCTGAAAAGAAAACATTGCTGTGATGAATTAAAGCAAAATTAAAGTAGCATAGATGAAATGTTATTTAGGAGAAAATAAACCAAGGTTTATTTGCATCCAAATTTTTAAAATATCTAATTCCATTTATGCTTAATAAATAAAAACATGAAATAATACTGATTTTATAACATAAAGCAGTATTTCGAGAATCAAGAATAACACTGACATGAAGTCCTGTGCTTTGGAAAATTATTTCTGTTATATCTAAAATCTAGTATGAAAGTTAAAGCATTTCTTTATGGCTGTTCATCATCATTTGTCTTCATCTTTTTCCTGGTATGTTCTCCCTTCCCACTCCTTCTCCCAGAGCCTCTACATGCACCCTTATGTCTAACTTGCTTTCTTTTCAAAAGGGTACTCATTTACTTTATTATTACATGTGTTATAATCTCCTCTCTTTACACTCTCTTAAGGTTTGTTATTCCTCTCTAACTTACACATGGTGAGACCTAAATACAAAAACATTTATATAGATATATATGTATATATATATACATATATATTCAGATGTGTATGCACATGTATACAAACAAGTCTATGTGTAATTTGTGTTTCTCACTCTGACTTATTTTAATCAAAATTTCAAGTAACATTAACTTTTCTAAAAATGCAATTATTTCATTTAGTTTCCAGGTAAATAATACCCTAGTATCTATAGACCAGCTTTTATTGTCTCTAATTTACTGATTCATCCTGCCCTTCATGCTGTAATAAACAGATGTACACATATCCCTTTATGTACTGATGTAGAATCCTTTGCTTATCCATCCAAGAAAAATATAGCTAAGTCCTAAGGTAGTTGTACTTGTGGGTTTTGAGAAACTTTCACAATGATTACCATAATGACAGAACAGCTTAGAACTGAATAAATCTTCTTTCTTCAAATGTTCATTAGCATTTTGTAATCATTTATGTTATTGATGATTACCATTAGATGTGAAATCTCAAAGCAACTGCAATTTCTAATGTCTAATATGACAATGTCTTCTAGCTTAACCTAGAATTAATACCCCAAAATCTACATAGCATTATGTTGATGTTCAAAGGTGCCCCCAAACTAAGGGCTGTAAGTAAATACTGAAATATAAATCTACTAACACAAAGCTTGATGAACACCATTGCTTGTGGCACTAGTCTTTATGTGTATTCTACCAAAGTTCTACACTTGTCTGGTAGAAGAACATGTCCAAATGTGAGTGATAATGAGCACTAAAGTATTTGCAGAATATATCATGAATAATGCATAAATTTCTAGGTGTTTCAGCTTTGACCTGAAAGCCATTCTTTAGTGTTTGAAGCACTGCTTATAAATGTACTCATATTGACTATATTTTGAATGATATCCAGGAATTTTACTTATAATACTGTTGGAGTTGAAATATAATTTAGCACATTAAATCTAATTGACAATCAAATGCATACAAAAGCTTTCTCAATTCTACTCTATATGAGGAAATAATATTTAGAGATAGGTATCCTAAAAGCATACTTGCTTCACATATACTGAGCCCTGGTTTTCATTCTTAACATTGCACATGAAGAAAGAGAGAGAGAGAGAGAGAGAGAGAGAGAGAGAGAGAGAGAGAAAGGAAGGAAGGAAGGAAGGGGAGGGAAGAAAGGAAAAAAGACAGGAAGGAAGAAAGGAAAAAAGGAAAGAAGGAAGGAAGGTAGGATATGTTAATTGAGTACAAAAATCTACTGCATTTCATCCTGATACTTGCACTGTGTCTTCCAGTTTCTTTAATTATACTGACCACTGTACAATGGTAATAATCTATACTTGATGCTTACTTTAAAGGATGTACCTTTTAAACTGCTTTACTTTCTTGCAAACCCTCAAAAATGCACATTTCCTCTGTTCATAGGAAACAAAAAGCTGACATGAAATACCCTCTGAGATACTTTGCGTACTAATATGTAACTCTGAATAAAACAGAAATGTTAACTTTCTTTGCAAAGCATTGTACTCCCCCTTTTGTTTTATATAAATATATATGCACTATATGTATTTCATTCTGCATTAAAATTTATTGTTTAATGAGGACTTTTTTTACATTGTTTTCTAATTCATATCTCCACAGCAGTATAGATTCTTTCCATTCACTGTGACCAATTAAAGCAACACATTTGAAAAAGTAAGCTCACGAATGGGGCCAGAATTGCAGACATTCAGTAACAGACTCACATTTGTTTAACAACTTTTTCCCCATCCCTAATTTGTGAGTTTAATTAAGCTCTATTATTTTATTTGCAGGCATACTTTTCCAGTGTTATTTTTCTGATTTCAAACCAAGCCTCTACTGCTGTCAAAAATACTTGAAAAAGGAATATCAAAAGCTTTGAGCCAGTAAAACCGCAAAGTTCAGAGTTCTATATTAGATATTATTCCTTCAAGAACGATTTGGCCAAGGTTTTTCCACATTTATGTTATTTATGTGAAAGTTTTGTGTGAAAGGAAATGGCAAAAAGCCTTAGATGAAAGTATTGAAACATAAATTTATTAGCTGAAGACCTTCCTATTAAACTCCAGTTAGCAGAAAGATAAAATGAACAAAATGATGTGGAGTTAAGCACTGAAAATTGATATGAATGAAGCTATTGTTTTGTACTTGCATTTCCCAGAACAAATCACAATGCATGTGTTTTTATTCTTTTATATAAAAGAAAGCATTTATTGAGATTTTTATTCTTAATTAGAATGAAGGGACAAAGAAAAGGAACAAGAGGTCTTAGGCTACTTAAGCACATGGCTTCTAATTACTTTAAAATGTCTCTAGAGAAAGGAAAATTGGATACTAAACAAAGCTAGCCTGTTAGAAATCCCAAGTTTGTGATTAAACTAGAAATATTCAAGGCAAACAAAGCCAAAAACAAATGATGCTCTCTAGGCACCTCATTTCTCCATAAGCACATCTCTATGTCTTCTGATAAAATAACTCAGCATTTTTCAACACTACACAAGCATTTTTCTTTCTCTAACTTTCAAACAAGTTAATCTTAACAGACAATTACAGTCTTCTGGGACCTTTTTTTTTTTTTTTTTCTGAGAGTCTTTCTTTTAGAGAATGTCATCTTCTCTGAGGATCACAATCTAATCCTTCCTGCTAAACAAATAGTATCCTGAAACTGATGAACTGATGTGAGGTCAATTTGGTCAACATTCAGCAGCCAATAGTTAGCTATTTTTTTTCTTTACAGAGAGAAAAAAAACATATGTAGACTTGTTGTCATGGCTCCAATTGACAGGGAATTGTAAAATAGCCATTGAAATGTGTTCATTTTTGTTCCAACTGAAGTGCTTGTCCAATTTTGTTGTTCTTTCTTCACACATTTTCACTTTTGCTTTCATTAAAACTGAGATTTCAAGTATAGAGGAAGAGCAGAAGTTGAGCCTTTCATTGACATATCTGCTGAAATGTACATAAAATTTTCACTTCTTATTTCATTCAACCTGGAAATATTTGCTTTGGTGGATAGTGTTTTTCAATAGAAACCTCAAATTTTGGAAACTCAATAAACTATTGCTGACCACTTCTTCCTCATTCTCATGAAGAAACTAGTATTGATCAATGACAGCAAAGGAATTAAGTCACACACCAATTAGGTGAACAAATTAAGGGGTCAGCTTCTGTGAGTTTCTCTTTGGGGTACTGATATAAGCTATAGTTTCAAATAAATAATTGATGTAGTAGTCATGGGTAGTTTTTTGTTTTTATTAAAGTATTTTTTTCTAATATCATTTTGCTAAATACATTCTGCAAGATGATCAAGAAGTTGTTAATCTATTACTCACAAGAGGGATATGTAGTCAGAAGTTTCTCTGTTCTGCCCAGCTAGTCCTACAATTATTTGTTCCCAAATAATCATGCAAAAGCTTATATTAATTATAAACTATTTGGGCTATGCCTCAGGCTTATTTCTTATTAATTCTTACTCTTAGACTAACTCATCATTCTTATCCATGGTTAGCCATGAAGCTTGGTAACTTTTTCTTAGTGTGGTATTTCCATCTTTCTCTGCATCTTCTGGCATCTGCTCTATTCTTTCTCTTCCTAGAATTCTGCTTGTCTGGTTACCCCATCTATACTTACTATCTGCCTAGCTACTGACCAATCAGAATTTTATTAAACTAATGTTTACAATGACAAATATTTACACTATACAAAAGTATGGTCTTTTAACAGGGGGTAAACCTAGTTTCTATGACATGTCTTGATCTGAGACACCCAATCTCCAACATAGATAGTTTATCACATCTTTATGTTAGCCTACATTGCATGAATTCTAATTGCTATTATTAAAAAATTATAGTCAAATATTAATGTAAATGCTGAAAGAGTTGAGAGAAAAGCCAGAGCTACTTCTCACCTTGTCAGCATCTTCGCCAAAGCTGAAGTTCTTGTCTCTACAATTCCTAAGACTGAATGACTCCCCAGACAGAATGCTTCCTCAAAATAAATGCTCCTAAGATTCCGTCTTCATCTGCCTTGTATTCATTTCTTCTCCCAGCCATATCAATTTCTATATCAACTTCTTGTGCTTTAACTCTCAAGTACTGGAAGTAGAGTCATAATTGCCTGGCTCTGTTTCTCTTTTATACTTGATTAATCTCATCTAGTCCAGGGTGGCCTTACACTCACAGAGATATGTTTGCCTAAGACACTCCAGTTCTAAGAATAAAGGTATGTGCCACCACTAACTGTCCTCTATGGCTAATTCTATGGCTCTATTCTCTGATAATTATACAAGCTTTATATGTTAAAGTTTATGAATATATCATCACAAGCCTATCCAACAGAAATTTCTATTCCTTAAATCTAAGGTAACCAGTGTTGCTTTCCCACAAGAGATCAGACACTCACCCATCAGATGCCACACTAGAGTTTATTCAAGGGAGTTGCTGAAGAGAGAAGCAGATGAGAAAAGACACAGTTTTACAGTTGTTTTTTTAATGTGGCATCTCCTTTTAAGAGATTGTGTGGGCACAGATCTATGTAGCCACACCTAGGGTTGTGCCCTCTGTATTTGGTGTCTTCTGAATGCCATATTGAGTTCACCACATGGCTGCTACATGCCAGGAATTCTTATCTCATGCAGCACCATTTTCTGTTTTTGGACTAGCACATTTACCATGTAGCTGCTACATGTCAGGAATCCTTACAACCAGAAGTTTCAAAAAGTGATTATCTTTATTGTTAGCCACAAATATTAGATAAGTTAGGTAGAAAAAGACATCTTAATGATTATCGTGTCTCTATACAGCATGAAGAGATAGTTTCTGGGGCTTGCTAGTTGACTTGGTACTTAAAGTACTTATCATAGAAGTGTGAGGATATGTGTTTGAATTCCTAATATCCACATAAAAATATGGTATAGTGATGCACATCTTAAGTCCTAGGGATACAGAGAGAAATCCCTGAGGCTTGCTGGTTTTCCAATCTAAGTAAATGGTAAGCTTCAGATTCAATAAGAAACTTTACCTTTTAATAAAAAAATAGATAGATGATATTCATGTCTGTTCCAAAAGGAACAAGTATGAGTGTAGCTTCATATACATATGTTCATTCATGTCAACACCACTTGCGTGTATACAACATATAGATATGCATGCACTAATTGCAGTGTTGTTCAAAGTAAAAGAGGTAACAAAAAAAGCATAGATTTTAAATATTTTTCTCTTGTGAAATCAAGCAGTGTCAATTATTGTTACTAAAAGCAGCTTCTAAATGCATCTGAAAGCCCAATGTTTCCATTTACATTCAGTATTAACTCATTTAGAAGAGAAATCAATTATAGTTATTTTATGCACTTATAGCATATAGTAAAGTAAATATTATAGAACAAACAAATATGCAATAGAAAAAAATATTAGCCTTTTAAAGAAAGTATTTCTTGTATGATTACATTTATCTATACTGTGTTATGTTAGTAACCTACATCTTTGACTCACTCCTTGGATCCCACTCCCCCTAGAGGAACACCTGACTCAGTCTTGAGGTTGGGGGAGAAAACTGGATCTGCCAGGAGTGGAGGCTGATCTAAGCAATATTGGGACAGCTGGACTTTGGGACTGCCTGCTGCCTGCCCAGGGAGGGGATGGGGAGTTGTGGAGAAGATTGAATGACCTGATGTGGTGGGAGGGGGAAGGGACCTTGAATAAGGATATACAAGGATAGAAAGTGTGACTTCTTTGTTCATAATAATAAAATAAAAATAAAAAAGAAACCTACCATTGTTAATAAAAACTAGGCAACAGAAAAAATGAATTTTACTCAAAATATAAATTGTCTTGATGACATACTCTCACATCTATTCCTTATATCTAGCTTTCTCTAAATCCAACCCCAAATGCCCTAACCCTCAAAATTTATGTTTTCTTTTTTTAATAAGACATCAAGTGTTAGAATTCTGTTGTAGCCTCTGAAGTTGTGCCTTGCCCTGAGTTCTGAATCAAGCCCCATTTAAGAAGAATTTTCACTGCTTGACCTTCTTTCTCTCTTACTTCTGTTCTCCTGGTAGTGTTCCCACTCTTGTTTCTTGTCTATCCCTATCTCTGTATCTCTCCATGTATTCTAATAATAATGTCCTTCTATGTAGAAACTGTCTGTAGTAGCTAGATATTGGGTTGTAAGAAGACTCAGAGCCAAATATTGGGGGAAGTCTGAAATATCAGAAAGAGGAAGCACCACAGTCAATTCTCACCAAACTTTCTTGCAACTTTCTCAACTTTACACCTCACCTGGTCCCTTCTGCCTGTAGCTTCTGTCAGTCGCTTCTGTTTTGCCTGGTTTCTACAAGCCATTATATACCTTATCCCCTCCAGGTTAGGATTAAACGTGTGTAGCCTTGAACTCATAGAAACAGAGAAGTAGGTCACCACTCCTGGCTTTCCCTGGGCTTGTATTAAAAGTATGTGTGATTAACTCAGCTGTTTTATCCTTGTATGCAAGCTGTGTGTGATTGACTCACCTATTTATCCTTCTATTCAAGGATTAAGAATTTCCTGAACTGTCTGCCTAGGATTTGACTGGGTGGTCTCTCTAATATCCCAGGATTTATTAAATATTTAACATATATCCACAATAGTCTGTCTCCTGCATGCCCTCACCACTCATTGCACCTCTAGTCCACCATCCCACATCCGTGGAGGCCTCTCTGTTCATGGATTTCCACCACACGACTGGGTAACTGAGTTATTGTATCATAGCAGATTAAACATGCTATGCAATTTTCACTAATTATGTTCTTTTGCATCTCGAGTCACTTACTGGTGACACATGGGTTACCTATTAGGGCCCTTTTCTATAAAGAATACCTACTCCCCCTTCATTGTCAGCTATCAAATTATCAACAGTTCTTCAACTAAAGATGGAGACTCTTGCAGAAAACTAATTTTTAATTTTTAGGTTTTTTGAACCAGGTTTTTTTCTGTGTAGGATACCAGCTTGTCTTTGCAGAATTCCTAACTGTAGGTTCAGATTCCATGAGCTTACAGGAACTTCAGGTCAGCTGTTTCTGTGGGTTTCCCTGTCATGATCTTGACCACCCCACACTTGCTCATGTAATTCCTCCTGCTTCTCTTTATCTTAATTCTCTGAGGTCCACCCAGTGCATAGCTCTGGATCTCTTCATCTGTTTCCATCAGTAACTGGACTAAGGTTCTGTGATAAAACATAGGATAGTCACCAATCCCATTTCACCAGTAGGCCAGCCCAGGCACTCACTCACTACTGCTAGGAGTCTTAGTTGGGGTCATCCTGTGGGATCTTAGGAGTTTTCCTGGTACAACATTTCTCCCTAAGCCCAAAACCATCCCCCAAGCTCTCTCTTTTGTTATTCTCCTTCTTTATCCCTTCCTCAAATAGACTGACCATCCAGATCCCTTATGTTTTTATATCCCGCTGTTCACCTCTGCATGTGTGTGTGAGACAGAGTTATGTAGCTTGGTCTGTTTGTGGAACCCCTAGCAGTGGGACCAGGATCTGTCCCTGATTCATGAGCTGGCTTTTTGAAGCTTATTTCCTATGGTGAGAATTCTTGCTCAGCTTTGATGCAGGAGAAGAGGGCCTTGGTTTTGACTCATTTTGATATTCCATGCTTTGTGACTCCAGGGACAGGCCTTACCCTTTCTGAGGATGGATGGAGGAGAAGTAGAAAGAAGGTGAAAGGAGGAAATGAGAGAAAGGAGGAAGAGGAAACCGGTTGATATGTAAAGTAAAAGAAAAATACAATGATTTATATAGGAGGAAATTCTTTAAAAAAATAAATCCCCAAATTCAAAATAAGTAGGATTATTTTAAAGAGAAAATGGACAACAAATCACATTAATTTTAGTATTATCATTTCTTACAACTTATAAATCTGTGTTCATATTCAAAGTGGCCAAGAAAAAAGTAAGGACTCCTAGCTCTGGAATCAAGGCAGCACACTTATCAATAGAAGGGCTTGTATACTGACTCTGATGGCAGTATTCCCATACTAAGTTTTTTATTCTCTTGAACTCAGAAGTAAAAGTCCCAGTCTATTATAAGAGGATTACTCATGACAGAAAGCAAGACTGTTAATCAATCTGTGACCAGAGTGGCTATCAGTTGATAATTAGAATTCGACATTCATCTCTATGATCTCAGCTGTTTGTAGATTTTGAAAGAGTGAACATTTAGCAAATGTTTGATGGATAAATGAGTATCATATAAAATGATTGATTGAATAAGCAAGGAAAAGCTGAATCTTATTCTCTATAGTATAAAATGAGTCACAAAAGTGTGTCATAAGTTATTGAAGGTTTCTCAGTGAACTGTCAAAATGGAAGTTTCAGTTAGCTGGAGGGAGAATTTCAATCATTTAGAAAAAGGATATTTGTAAAATCATTCATTTGCTGGGCAAATGAAGCCAAATTACTATACTAATCAAATAAATATTCTCAAGGACAAAAATAATTAGTTTACTTTTTTGGTTTGATTCTCAGATGTTTACATTTTTCTCCACTCTTTCATTATATAAAACAAAAGTTACACAGGGATTAACACTGTGGAAAAATCTCTGTTACACTAAATAGCTTGATTATTTGGGGAAATAGATATTAAATCACATTGTTTATAACACATCTATTATCAATGATGATGATGATTTTCCTATCAGTATTTATTGTTTCTATATCCTTGAAGTGGACTACATTTTAAATAGCACATAATATTTCATTGAGATGGCTGAGTAGGAAAGGGAGTAGATGTCAAAGCAGTTGACCTGCATTCAATTCCCAGTACATTAGTGAAGGGAAAAACCAGTTTCCACAAGCTGTCATCTGACCTTGATGTGGTGGAATGTTCTCTGTATGATATAAATAAATGTTTGGACCCATGCAGGGCACAGTAGAAGTGGGTGGAGAATCAGAGGCAGCCAGGTAGGAAGAAGGGGTGGAGTTTACTAGTTGCCATCTGTCCCCCGAAGAAGAAGCATGTAGGAATTCAGGTGAGCCACGGGCTGCAAGCCACGTGGTGGGTAGATTCATGGAAATGGGTTGATTTAAGAAGAAAGAGCTAGCTAGTAATGTGCTTAAGATATGGGCCAAGCAGTGTAAAGTATATAAGCGTGTGATTCATTTCTTTTGGGGGACAAAAGCCGCGGGTGC
>PVIH01005649.1:0-121150 GCA_004025045.1 Sigmodon hispidus
TCACCTCTGGTCAGGGTTCGAATCCGCCCCTCAGAGACCCCTGCAGTTAGTTTGCTCAGAACACTCAGTTCAGGGTCGCAGTAGGGCTCCTAGTAGATTCCCTGAGCAGCAGGGGCTGCGGGTGTGGCCAGGTGCAGAGTTCAGCTGCCCCTGCTCCAGAGTGCGCTGGGACGCCGCAGAGAGCACAGGTCCCGGTCCAGACAGTGCTCTTAACCGCTGAGCCATGTCTCCAGCCCCTCTATTTTTTAATTTTAACTCCAAGTTTCATGATTTATTGCTGTCTAAATCCTTTTAAGTGTGATTTCTTCTTTTAGTTCTGAGCTTTCAGGTGTGTTGTTAAGTTATCCATATGATATCTCACCAGTTTTGTTTGTTTTTTGTTTTTTGAGTGAGGTATAAGGTTTCTCTGTATTGGCCTGGCTGTCCTGGAACTCATTTTGTATACCAGGCTGGTCTTGAACTCAGCAATCTACCTGGCTCTGCCTCCTGAATGCTGGGATGAAAGGTGTATACTACCAACTTCTGGCTTAATTATTGTTTTGTTTCATTAAAAAAAATGTAGCTTCTAACAGCTCTTAGAACTGCCTTCATTGTATCCCATAAATTTTGTATATGTTTACATTCATGCTCATTTAATTCTAAAAAAATCATTTGTTGTAGGAAGTTTTTCCTGGGCCCGTTTTGGGTCCAGAGGTTTGTGCCTGGTGCGCGCCGCAGCTTTTGTCCCCCAAAAGAAATGAAATCACACGCTTATATACTTAAACACTGTTTGGCCCATGTCTTATACCCATTACTAGCTAGCTCTTTCTTCTTAAATTAACCCATTTCTATTAATCTTCCCGCCATGTGGCTCCCAGCCCATGGCTGGCCGGTACCTCTACATGTCTGTTCTTCTTGGGGGTCGGAGGGCGACTGACTAACTCCACCCTTCTTCCTACCTGCTTGCCTCTGATTCTCCACTCACTTCTATGGTGCTCTACACAGGCCAAAATAGTTCTTTATTCACAGTACACAGAGAACATTCCTACCACATCTCTTTTTTTTTTTGTTTAATTAAAAAGGAAGGTTTTAATTTTTATATAGCAAAATTATAAACAATAGAATAGTTTTTAAGTAAGAATTATAGTTATAATATTTAGTCTATTTGTATTTGTAAAATTAAAGAGAATATTTTATTATTTATTTTATTATTGTGAGTCTAAAGTTTTATATTTAATATATCTTTTAAATTAAAAAGAGCTATATTTATAATTATTAAACTTTTAACTATATTAAAGACCACAGAAGGATATATTATTATGTAAATAAACAGGAAGTGTAAGTAACTTTTAGAGTTTAGAAAATGACAGAGATGACAGCTGTCTGTCTGGACAGTCACTTAAAGTTTTTTTGTAACGTTGGGGCATTTATTTTTAGCCTATAGGCCCAAAGTCTTTGGCAAACTTTTTAGTGATGTAGGAAATTTGACACAGTCTATTAGTTGTTTTTTTTGTGTGTTTTGAAGAATGTTTGGCAATGTTTTTTGTAAAGTAGGAATTTTAAGGACTATCTCGGCTTGTTTTGTCAAAATTTAGAGGTCATTTTTTTATGGAATTTGTATGTCTAGTTTATATAGCATATTATTAAGCAGTTAATATTAGAACAGTTTTTGTTTAGTGGCTAACTGTTGTTATAAAGTAAATTTTATATGAAGTTTTTTTAATGTCTATTTTTTTTGAAATATATTGATGTTGTCAGGAACAGACTTGTTTTATTGTCTAGAAAAGTTTAGGTTTTTAAAATATCTTAAATGGTATATTTTGTATGTCTTTGAAGTGTTTGAAGACTATTTATTTAATTGAAATATATTTTTGAATATCTATAAAAATTTAACTAACATGACTATAAGTTTGTTTATTATAGATGACTATTAATTTGTATTTTTTAATTATATATTGTAATTTTAAATGAGTTATATCAGTATTATATCTTAATCAAGAGTAGAAAAATATAAACAACATAACAAAATTAAGTTTAAGTTTATATTAATGAATTAAAATCTATTACAACAATCATTTCTTTGTTTATTCCTGCCTTGATTAATTTTTATTCTGTTGTGATTTGTTCTGTTTTTATGAGTTTGTAAACTCTCTGTTGTTTCTGTTGTTGATATCCAGCTTTATTCTGTGGTGGTCAGTAAGATGCATGGTGTTATTTTAATTTTTTTGAGTCTATTAAGATTTCTTTGTGTCCAAGTATGTGGCCAATTTTGGAAAAACTTCCATGAAGTGCTGATTTTATTTTATGCAAATACAAAAGGTATATTCTTTTGTATTTGCATAAAATATCCTGTAAATAGCTGTTTGGTCCATTTTGTTTACAATGTCAGTTAACTCCAGCATTTCTCTATTTTTATGTTTAATTTTTGTCTAGTTTATCTGTCTATTGGTGAAAGGAGGGCATTGTAGTTTTCTCTCATCAGTGTGTGAGGGCCAATACAGCAATTTAAGCTGTAGCAATAGTAGCAGTAGCAGCAACAGCAGCAGCAGTAATGTTTATGTGTGTGCTTGGTTTGTTTTCTCTTTCTTTTAAATAACAAGCTTGGATGCCCTTTAATTTGGTGCATAGATTTTAGGAATCACAATGTCCTCTTGCTGGATTTTTCCTTTGATGTGTTCTGATTAGTTTTGTTTTGAAGTTTATTTTGTCACATATTAAAACACCAGCTTGTTTCTTAGGTTCATGTTCTTGGAATATCTTTTTTTTTTTCATTTTTTTAAACCTAAACTATGCCTATCCTTGATTTTTTTAAATATTTATTTTTATTTTTCGTGCATTTGTGTTTTGCCATGGGTGTCAGGTCCCCTGGAACTAGAGTTGCAGACAATTGTGAGCTGCCATGAGGGTGCTGGAAATTGAACCTGGGACCTCTAAAAGAACATTCAGTGCTCTTAACCATGGAGCCATCTCTCTAACTCCAGCTATTCTTGATTTTATGTTCTATTTCTTGGATACAGCGGAAGGATTATTTCTGTTTTTCCATCCATTCTATTGGTCTATCTTTTTGTTATTGAGCAGTGTTTGTTGGTTTCCTGTGATTTTATTGTTATAGTGTGTGTGTGTGTGTGTGTGTGTGTGTGTGTGTGTTTCATTTATTTATATTTTCTCACCTGGAGTTATTTATTTCTTGTGTTTTCTTTGGTGTAATTAACCTTTTTAGGTTCATGTAGTACCCTGATAAATTTACTTATTTTGTATTTTAGAAATTTTTCTCTCAAATTGCTTATTGTGGATGATTGTCTTTCTCTAGTTGGCTTAACTTTCTCCTTTTCATTCCTTTTAAGAGCAAAGAAGAAAACATTTTATTGAGAAAAATTAGTTCCAGATTAATTTCAGAAATTTCCTATTATTGTGTTGTCAAGCTCATCACTGCTGCATCAGAATGTTATTGTGGAAATATTCACTTGTAATATATCATTTTTAGAATTAATATTTATTAAGGGGTTATATAAACACTCACTTATACAAATTGAACCTTAGGACAATTCTTGGAGATGGAACTGTCCCACGCCAGGCTGCTGGTCTGCTCTCCAAGAAGGCAGACACAAGGAAGGGAAGTCGGTGTTCCTCGAATAGAAACCTCAATAGATTCTGGCCATGCTCCATAGATTCTCAGCAGCTATTAAAGCTTGTCTAAAAAACACCTGAATCCCGCTACAGAATGTGTCTTACATATCAGTAGCAAGCATAGACCTTACAAAATACAGTTAAGCAGTTAAAATGTACTTGGTAACTTTCTGTCTTAGAATTTAGCTTATTAATAGATAATGCGCCTGTGAATACTTATCAATTCCTTTTTAGTACTATTAGTACAAATGTGAGTGCCTAACAAACTGGTATGATTAATTTTACTAATTGTTATCAAATACTTTGAAATTCTCACTTAGAAGATATTAAAAGGAGTAATACAACAACAAGATCTGACCCTCTTTTCCCTTTGGAGTTAAATATTTTATTAAATTTTCTTTGCTAAAATGAGCTTTGAAATCCATGATCAGTAGATTTTTGTCTGTCTCCAAGAACCGTTGTCTGCTTCAGGGTTAACCTTCCATATCTCCACTGCACCATTTAACGAGAGTCTTACAGGTGTTCCTGTCCTTGCTTTGGATGGGGAGGGTTCTCAGGTGGCCCTGAGCTACTGCTCCTGCTTCTTTAGGAAGATGATACAGGTGATTATTGCTTTTGTGCCTGCTTTGAAATCTCATTTATGTGTGGGCTAGCTAGATCAGCCAAAAGTTCTTCTCCAGTGAACAATGAAAACATGTGAGTTGGGGCTGGAAAGATGGCTCAGAGGTTAGGAGCACTGACTTCCAGAAGACTGGGGTTCAATTCCCAGCACCCACATAGCAGCCCTTAACTGTCTGTAGTTCCAGTTCCCAGTTACAGGCAAACACCAAGGCAAATAAATAAAAATAAATAAATAAAGTTAAAAAAGAAAAGATGTGAGTTATGGAAAAATGTCTCTAAACTATGCTAATGTTCAAGAGTATTTCCCAAAATTGTTGATAATAAACTTTACTCAATAATTTCCACATTTAATTATTCAAAGTTTTTTTTCTAAAAGTTTATTTCATCCATAGTTATAAAAAAGAACTATGAACTTCAAAGAAGCAGGGTTTTTATGTAGCAACATTTAATGGTAATAAATAATAAATACTATGGCAAGGAAGTTCTTAAGTTTTCTTCCAGATAAATAAAAGTATGTTTACTGTTATATGGTTTTACTATGATGAATGGTATCCAGGAACTGTGTATGCTAAGCATATGTTCTACCACTGAACTGTACTTGCAATCATGATTGCAACTCAGCATTGCCTATTTCCTACAGCCTTATCTGTCAGTGTATGATACATGATAAAATTCACTAAATTGGTTTTCTCATCATTTAAGAGATTCTACCTTACAAGTTTAGCTGTAAGTAACAGCTAGTTTTTGCAACTTTTATTAGACTATAAATATAATGTTAATTTGAAAGGTGATAAAACAAAATGCATTAGTTAACACTTAAGATTATCTAGGAATGACTTTGAATATATTTGATCTAATACATTAGCAGTACAAAGAAAGCAAATGTGGTCCTGATAAGCACAAATGCAAATCATTAGAAAAATATTTTTCTTTTAAAAAGCTTATACTGACCTCAGGTAAGGCATATATTATAGATATAATCTAGTTTATAATAGAACAATTAAGGTCTTTTTTGAGGCTATCTTTAGGGTAGTGATAAAGCAATGCAAATGGCATACTATTTTAGGTATGGCTGTTTAAAATGTTTGTTGTTACTAGTTATAATATAATAGTTATGCTTTATTAAGATACACATACTAAAATCCATGTTTGGAGAACATTAGTAGAATGTCATAACAAGTTAAGATGAAAGTAAGGAATAGGAATAATTATATATTTCAATATATAATGCTTAAGATTTCCTCCTTTAATTACAAGAATCAGAAAACTTTAAATAAGATGAATCATTGCTTTCAAATAGTTGTATTGATAGTGTCATAAAAATAACCATAGGTTTATATATATTGTAATAGATTATACACATATATATATAACATATATAGTCACTGTGATATTCACATTAAGATTTATGACTCTTATGTGAGTGATTTTTATATTTTGCAAACAGTATTATTGTATTTCATGACAAGCACTTGTTTGTAAAGGTTGGGATAGTTTGGAGGGGGAGGCACAGAAGGTCAGTTCATCAGAAAGACCAGCTCATGTAGGATTCATGTACTCCATGGATGACCTTGTCTAAGCTTTTATTCTAGTACAGATGATGGCCCTCCATTAGGAGTTTTTCACATTGTGAAAAATCAGAGTCACCAGGCAGTCTTAATTACTTGCAGAATGGACTGGACTACCACAATTTTGAAAAATATCATTTTAAATTGCTTGGCCACTCATAAACCAAAATACAGAACACATAGTTCTAATATATAATGGAAAGTTCTGTTGGAACAATTTAGACCCAATAGTCCCAGACATCAGTGCACAATTTGGAAGCACAAAACCCTGTTACAAATGTTCTAAAAAATAATCATAGGAACACATAGGTATGGTGCTGAAGTACTTTCCAGTCTTTCTATGCAGAATGCTTCTTGGTCTCAGGCAGAATCCTGAGAATTCTTTTGTTTCACAGTATTCAGAATTCATGAAAAAACAAAAAGCTTAATTAGAAAGCACATGCCTGAAGCAGAATAAGTAAATTCTCTTTTCCAAGACATGTACATGGTCTTGTAAAGAGTTGAGCATTAATAAAAGAATACTTATCTAAGATTATAGATATGTCACTCATGGTGAAAATACGACCTTTGTTAGAGAAATCCTGCAAACCGATTCCTAGAATGCCTTTTGCCTCCTACTCAAATTCTCATGCTTTCTAGTCCAGTTGTTATGTACAGTGTCTACTGCACACCCCACAACTTTAAAGCCTTGCTTGTCCTTGCCCCAGCACTATTAATGTTACCACTTTACAGGCATGTTTCTCTCTCTCTCTCTCTCTCTCTCTCTCTCTCTCTCTCTCTCTCTCTCTCTCTCTCTCTCTCCCCCCTCCCATACTTTAAGACACAGAAACAATTCTCCAGATTTTTAGAAGATTTTTTAAAAACACTTAACACACTGTAATAATGATTGATAAATAAAAGAGAAAATGAAATAAAAATATAAAGAGATGATCTTTCTCTTAAGAGCACTTGCTGCTCTGCTGGAATGGTCTGAGTTCAGTTCCTAGAGATGATGCCTTGTAACTGCACTGCATCCTTCAGAGAGAGAGAGAGAGAGAGAGAGAGAGAGAGAGAGAGAGAGAGAGAGAGAGAGAGAGAGAGAGAGAGTAAAATAAACTAGAGTAGTGTGATGGCCAAAGTTACGTTTTAAGTTTAAATTGCTGTGCTTAAGAGATTTATAAAACAGTGACCCTAACCTGTAAACCTTACTTGTCAGAACAGTTGACTTCCTGGAATACTGGGAGCTGTTGTTGTTCATGTAAGATAACAAGCCACATGTTTGCTCTAGTAAACAAGCTTGGTTGTCCCACCTGCATAAGATGTGCTTGATCAAATGTATGTAGGAAGTACATAGGCAGAATTCATGTCAGGATGCATTGCACAAGTTCTGTTTGGTATTATAATAAAACCTGAAGCCAGATATTGAGAAAAAGCTGAAATATCAGAGAGACAGGGCACAAACCATAGCTAATTCTCACCTAGCCAACGCTGAACAGGGTAGATCCTGCCTCTATGAGTCCTCAGACTGTCCAGGCCTGCAGGCAAAAGGGGTGAATTTCTGCCTTCTCTTGCCTTATATTTCTTTCTGAAACTAGCCATTTTACTTCCTTCTGCAACCCAGGACCACCAGCCCAGAGTTGGTGCTGCCCACAGTGAGATAGGACCTTTCATAGGCCACTCTGATGGGGCATTTTCAACTGAGGTTAACTCTTTCTAAATGACCCTAAAACTTGTCAAATTGACAGAGAAGTAACCAGTGTAACAAGGAAAAAAGACATCTATCTGAAATATTTCTGTTATAGTAGTAACATTGAATCTGATAAAAATCTGATCACTTTTTTTTAAACACATTCTTTGTGAGTTTATTACTTGTAGCAAAACAATTACTTAAAACCTTTTTATGTGCAGGTGTTGCTAAAATTTCTTTCCCTGGGGGACATAAGCAATGTTTTCCTTCTTACTGTGATCACAGTGATGCAGAGGAGCACAATTTCACTAAAGTTCCCTCTGAGGAACTAACAAGTTTATTGGGTTTCCTCACAAAATACAGGTGAGGGGTTCCTTACAGGGGCAAGAATACACCTTTCCCAGAAAACCACACCTGGAAAGCCTTACCCACCAGCAAGAAAGATTTCCCTGTAGTTTCCTCGGTTGGGTGGAGCCCTGCCTTCCTAGCTCCAATCTATATCCTTTTGTGATCTGATCTGATCTTTTTGATACAATAACACATTTACCCCTGGTGGATGTCTGTCAATAGAGAGAGACCTCATGCCCCATAAACGTGGTGAGAGGTAGCTACGGTGGGCGGCAGCAAGGCAGGAGATACTTAGACTGCTTTTATGTAGAAAGATTTTATTATTAGAAAGAAATGCATAGAGAGGGATAAGGAGAGAGAGAACGAGAGAAAGGAGAAGAGGGAGAGAGGAGGAAGAGTTGAGAGCATGTTCCTCTGCGGAGAGAAGAGAGAAAAGATACAAAAGAGGAGGATTTGGTGGTGGGAGTTTTTAAAAAGAGTTTGATGTCAGAACTCAGGGCGAGGCAAGGGTCCAGGGACTAGAACAAAATTCTAACATATTCTTTCTCTGATTTTCCCAGTGATGGCAAGGTGTAGGCATCCAGAAACCACAGCTGGATTGGCATCAAGGGCTCTCACCAGTGCTTATTTATTCAATTAGAAGTATTGAAATTCACTTGTGTGCAATGTATTGTATTATGTACTAGGAAATTGGAGGGAAAGTCAGCCCTGTTAATAAAGTGCTGTTAACCAAAGTTACTGTTTTATAGCACATACCCTGATTGTCAGGAACCAAGCTAAGCATCTTGGATTGCCTTAGTGTAGTTGGAAATTTCTGTCCCGCCAGAAACTCTTAAATATCAAGCAGCTGCTTTCTAAGTAACTGACTTAGAGGAGGAATAATATTATATATAGTAGCTCAAACATCTTACTAACTAGCTTTTACACTTAAATTAATCCATAATTCTTATCTGCGTTTAGCGACGTAGCTTGCTATTTTTTCTCAGGTTAGCATTCTCATCTTGCTTCCTCTGCATCTGACTGGTGACCACTTCTCTGCCTTTCCTCATCCCAGAATTCTCCTAGTCTAGTTGCCCTGTTTACACTTCCTGCCTGGCTTTTTAAAAACCAGTATGAGTGACAACTCTTTACAGTGTACAGGAGCATTATCTCATAGCACCTTGGGAACTATGAAAACCCTCCAAAGTGCCCCCATTGTCATTTCCATTTTGTAGAGGATGCTATTGAGCATTTTAACTATCTTTGTTAATATCCTTAGGACCCCCTTTAAAATAACACACAAATAAACTCACTACTTCCAGTTTTAGAATAATTTATATATGACTATATTTATATACATTATATTTATATATTTTTATATGCAATATATACATGTTATCTAGGAAGTCTATGGTTTTTAATTTCCATCTTGGTGCCTGAAAGCAACTTCTTGTTTCTGTAATTCTTTTTAATTACTCAGTGATATTTCAGAAAATTTAGAGTTTTATAGATAATTTGGTTAATAAGTTTTGAAATGTCAGTGTTTGTTATCAAATACCTTTCATTCTTCTGATTCTTTCACTGGGAAATATTCATGAACAAGATTTAGATTATATTTAAATGTTTTGAAATGTCTCTCATTTATTTGAGCAAGAAATTGGTTGCTTCACCAAGCCATCAGACTGGAAACAAGAGGAAAGAAAAGTCAACTTAACCTAACTCAAATGGAACGTGTTTCAGGAATGAGAATGTGTCAAAGGCAGAATAGCATGCCCTGAGTCTTCTGTGTCCTCAGGGCTGTATCAAACACTGTAGGTAAATTATCTGTTTTGTAAGTTAGGCCAAAGTGTGCTCTTTCAGGTAACTGTGAAAGCATTCTTGAAAGCCCACGAAACCTTATTATTCTAATTACTATCACAAGGGTTGATAAATGAATGATGAGTGCAGGTATTATTGTCATTAAATAGACCATACTGAATTATTTATTCCCAGGTCTGGGGTTACAGTCCAGAGTGCAGTGCACACTGTACCAGGGCTCTCAGACCCAGAGGCCAGATTACAGTCTTGGTAGATAGCATTTGTTGAAACCAATTCAGGGGGTTGGCACACATCTTGCAGTCAGACATTTGGATGCTTTACAACCAGTAGATATTTAAGGTTTACAGTTTAAGACAATTTCACTTTTACCATGTAATGAAGATTCTTTAAATAATCCAAAAAAACTATGCACAGATAGGAAAGCAGATTCACTATAAGAAAAAAAAGAGATAAAGATATTTTCTTGATTTTTGCTTTTCTAATGACTATTTTCTCTACATTCTGGTATCTACCCAGACAAGTTATTCTGAGGAACACTATGTCTCCACATTTGTACATTTTCCTTTTGTACTTTGAATCTAACTGCACAGTGCAGGATGTTGTTTTTGGTTAAGAAATCTGTTACCAGGGAGGACATGATTGGTGGGTAGTTGTTTTCTTCACCCTGAAGTTGTACCAGTTTATGAAAAAGGTCAGCCATAAGGGCAGTGTTAAGGAAAATTGTTTCACTGTCCCTGATCTGTATGCTCTGATCACGTGCCCTCTTCCTGGCCTATAAGAAACAATGATGCTTCTTTTTATCATGCAGGCATCAGATTTGAGGTTAAGGAAAAAAAAAAAACTTTTGTAAAGAGTTATTCTTAGCTCACTCTCTGGCTTTTGGCTCTATTTTAAAAGTACCTTCAAGATTTTTGATATGTTATGTCTAATGGCTATTTTCGACATTAGGAGTTAGGAGGTAGCTAAGGTTGTTGGTCTGGGATTTTTTTTTTCTGTGTGTGTGTGTGTGTGTGTGTGTGTATCACACACGTGATAGAGAACAGAGAAGGAGCAAGGCATTAGGAGAAAGAAGAGCTCATGTTAGATTATTAGATGCCCAGTGATCTGGACTTTCTCTACCACCAGAGAGCATATACATATTAAAAGTTGGGTATAGTTTCTGTACCAATTATTCTTCCTTTGCTGTAATAAAAAATTCTGGCAAAAGCTACTGAAAAAAAATTATTTTGACTTAGGGTTCCACAAGGACAGAGCACTTCATGCTGAGGAAGCCATGGCAACAGGCAGGAAAAATATGACAGCAGGAAAAGGAAACAGGCTGATCACTTCTGCATCTCCACTCAGAAATCAGAGAAACAGGAAGTTGGGTCGGGCTATAAAACCCCAAAGCGTTCCCCCTGTGTCATACTTCCACTAAAGCTATACCTTCTAAAGGTTCCACAACCTCACCAAACAGCACCACCAACTACAGAACGAGTTCTTAAGTACATGAGCTTCTGGGGACATTTTCCATTCAAAGTACCACAGATGGCCACTGAAAGACAAACTTAATATACCTGAGGCTAATGAAGCTATCAGTAACTAATGAAAGAAGCAATAAAAACCATTATAATATTTGAACAAAAATGTATCTTTAATAATTAATAAAAATATTTATAAGTGGTATACAAATATGCTCCATATAATTAAATTTGGAATTTTTTGAAATAACTATAATTTTGTTATGATTTTGACTTCCTACTCTTGTAAGTTTTATTGATTTCATTTTCATCAATTTATAAAATTAGCATAATTATCTGCTTAAACAGTTAAAAACCTTGGCCCAAATAAAGAGTAGAATACTCATTTTCTTCTACTTCTAAATGCTTAGATATAAAACACATACTTTTTGATGATCTATTCATGTAGCATGTTCTAAATACTGGGTAAACAGAATGTGGTTCATAATAAATATGAAGTATCTACAGTACTAGATATATGATCTTTATAATTCAGAGAATGATTTGCAATAGCTGTATTTTGGTTCCAAAAGAGTGAGTTTAAGCATCCAGCAAGTGAAAGTAAACGAACCAATAGTAGCATAGAGAAGCAACAAACAGATAAGCAACATCCAGCAGAGAAGATTAGAGTGGCCTGATTGAGAACACACCAAGGTATCCTCATCACTCAGGGGCTTACAAACATCCAGCAGAAATCTACCAGAGAAGCTGAAGAAATCCGGTAGCATTCCAGATTGAACCATCTCTCCATGGATGACCTCTTGGCTTTCTTTTCCCACAGAAGACATTTTTATAGTAGAGATAATCTCTCTGTTAGAAAGTTAACCTTTTAGTTGTTCTGAGGATGAAATGTTTTTACTTTGTTTTTGTTTGTTTGCTTTGTTTTTTTCCCCATTACAGAGCTGGGACCAAGCCAGCCCTAGGACTAGGACAAGGAGTTTTGGAGGAGACAAGGAAGGGTCTCCTTGCTTCCAAAGTTCCCTTTCAACAAGCTTAAACAACACAGGACAATCTACCAATACAATTGGCAGCACAGAATGCTTATAAGTGGTTGTTTTACATTTAAACAAATTCTGATTTTACTACCCAGAATTTTTTTATTCTCTATGTGTGTTTATAATAATAAACAATGGCATGATAACTCCTACATATATTTTTTTTGATTTAGAAATTATTAATGTCAAAGAATTGAATAATAGTTCTGCTGAAATACAAGATATCAGTTCCAAAAGCTCATTGTAATATATGGACTTGAGCAATAAACACCAGAGTTTTACAGGGAACCCATAGATGAGACACAATTATTCAGAAACAGTTCTGATGACACACTAAAGAAAGAATCAAAATTTGAGAAAAATGACATTAGTCATTCAACAAAGGCTAATGGTTAAGAAACACATGAATGCTACATCACATATGGCAGGACCTTTGAGAAGGACTTTGGACTTCTTATGGAAGTGTTTTTAAACGGTTGTTGCTTGAGAGTTCTGAAGTGTGAGAGGAGGGTCACCTTGACATTGAGTGGGTGTGACTTTTCTAGTACTGGCAAGTGAGGCAGTAAGATGTGTTGTGTGCCTTTTGAGTATTCCCATGCTTCTTGAATTGATGAATATGCTTTCTTATACTAATTCAGTATATTTATAATAAAATTATAAACAAGTAAAGCCAAAGTTCATGTTTTATTCAAGTCAGTCCATGGTATATCAAGCACCTTAGAACAAATTTCAGTATTTAGAAATAAGCATTGAATTGGTTTCAATACCTTCAACATGTCTATCTCCAGGGGTGAAGGGATTCTTGAGATCTTATTGATTGGGAAATTCTGAGTTCTTAAAAGCCCTGTAGTAACAGGGACCTTGTGCCAGACCCTGACCAGTCAAGTGGAAATCCTGTGGAGTTGCATTTCCATCTGAAATCAGGACTCACAGGCATGGACACAGAAACCATCATAAACATGGACAAGGTTATGATGTCAGGTCAATCAGTTTTAGGAGGCTGCTTAGGATCAGAGAAACCTGATCTGTATTTTAGAGCCTTTGGTTCGTCATTTTACAAAGTGTGCACTGGCTACTACCGTTGCTCTAGGCTTAAAATGTGTACAACACATGGCACTTAAATACGATACTTTCTTTATTGCATGGGTCTGAAAGTGAGTCATGAGATCTCAGTTTAAAATATTTTATACTCGTTGGTTAAATATTTTAAGATGTCTCAAATGGTTTAGGAATTATTTTTCAATCAACCTTTCCTGACCCAGAGTTCATGCCAGATACTAGAGTATTTGATAAAGCTAACTCAAAGCTCTTCTCCATTTCTAGGACATTGCCAATTAAATTTAAAGGAAAAATTTATGAAAGACACAATCTAAGACCTGGGAATAAATGTCCTTAACATTTGAGAATATGGAAATGTGGTCATTAGATACAATTTTGCTGTCAGCTTCGTATGATTTTATTGAGTACCTTTTATTGTCAAGATACCCACCATGGGGTGGGGGGGGGTGGCCTGCTGTTCAGTAGTAATTTGGGGTGTTGTTTGTTGACTGGAAAGCCTTCGCCATGGTGCTTGTGTTTGTATGCCTGACTGTAGGTGGGCACTTGTCCACAGGTGTGCAAGGAAGGCTCATTTCCATCTCGTATCAGGTAGCTGGTGTTTGGTAGTTTTGATCACTGTGTATTGTAAGCTGCTATGCTTAGCATGGATACTAATGAACATCTTATAAAATAAACCTTCTCTAATTTTCATCTTAAAAGACTTACTCCAGGTGGTAGGAAATTCATAACAAAGTGGGAAGGGTCTGAACTCTAAAACCATAGTCAGAGCGGCCACTCAAATGACCATGGCATTATTCCTGCAGGGTTACAATCTGCTTAAAGTGTCCTTCTCACTAGGTCACATGTTCCCTAGTCCCTCAGAGAAGAGAAGCCACAGCCACCTCAAATTTAAAGTTCTTTTCAATGAACAGACAACAAAATGACAAAGTTGGCCAGGTAGAGCAGATGGAGCAAGTTGGACAGGGTAAAATAAGTTGCAAGCATTCATTTCTCACTGTTCTGTTGACTGATGTCCATAGTCAGGATGCTGACATCATTCCAGTTGCAGATAGCCAACTGGTTGTGTTCTTACTAACTTCTGCTGTCCTCATATGGTGGACAGAGGTTAGCTAATCCCGATGGTCAGACAGCAATCCTTTCTATCATCTAATGTTTCCCTTTTCACAGCCTCATTAGTCATTTGCTGTGTGATATTTCAGTTGACACCCTCAGATACCATGTTATCCCATAAAATGACATCACCTTGTGGCATTGTCAGCATATGGGTTTGTACAATTCACTTTATGACATTTGAACAAACATAAAATGTGTCACTGCCGGAACACAAAGTATTTATTCAGGAATGCGGCACTGCAGCTCCTGAAGTGGACATTGCATGGGGTGTCACACTGGATTTTACTAACTGGGTGGGATGGAGAGGGCAAACACTTAGTATCTAACAATAAAAACACATGTATTTAAGATGTTCACATTGTATTTTTGATAGATTAGTGTACTTTTTATGGACACTGATGTGAGTACTAAAAATGTATTACTGTCTGAGAGTCATGTTGAAGTTTACATTTTAATCCCTTTCTGAATTTGAAACCCAGATGTGTCTTCCGGCCTTTTCTTCTCCACCACCATCTGCTTTGGAGTCTGACTTTTGTGCTTTAAACCATAACTGCCGTCATAAAATTAAATACCAGGTCAATCTGTCCTGAACTCCTTATTTTCTTTCTTTATTGTTTTTTTTAAAACTTAAAATAAATAAATAAAATAAAAACAAAACTTGTTGTTTCTACAACCTGACATAAACTTCAGGATTAGTTTGATATGTGTTGGGAACAGGAAGGAAGATTTTCCAACTTGACATTAGCACACATCTTTCAGTTTTCAATGACTCCAAGTGATTAATAATGGGGACTAAAAATCTCTTACTCTTTCTGGACATGCTTTTTAAAAAAAATAATTAAAAATGCACTAGATACTACCTCTTGGTTATAAAATTCTATAAAGATACTTAAAATTATGTATGCATATTTGACATGAAAGTAAAAGTGATGTGGTGTCGGTATGGAAAGAGGATACAGAGGAGGAAGGCTACAAACCCAGGACAAGAGGAATAGGGAAATATGTTCAATACACTCAACATTTGCTTTTTAAAAAATTAAGTCTCTAGGCTATAAAATGCAACTTTAGTTCAGTTGCTGAGGTTGTGGAGAGTGTAAAAAAAAGAAGATAGACCTAACCAAATTAAATGTCTCTTTCTTGTATTTCAACACATGTCTGCCTACCTCTTATTTTCTCTACTCAGGGAAGCAAAGAAATTTGTGAGTGAAAATGAAGGGGCTCTTGGGAAAGGAAAAGGAAAGAAGTGGTTTGCATTTAAGATGATGATGGCCAAGGTAAGCATTTTTATAATTCAGTCTGGTCACTGTCACAGTGACACTGAGAGAGATAACACTGTTTCTCTTCTCAGAGGGAGAAACCAGTCTTAACTGTGTACATGCATACAGCATAGACTCACATAGTATATACATGGTGTTTCTGTTGTATTAAAATTTGGGCTGAGATTTAGGATTATTCTTGAAGATAAACTGAAAAATTTTAAGTTGTTGCAAACAGTGATTTATACCAAGAGACTAACTTGATTTTACTACTTCCGGTTGTAAAAGACTGTGCACCCATTCCATTTTTATTTTCTGAAGGTTACAAGGACTCTGGTCAAGGCTTCTTTTCCCAAATGTTCATAAGTTAAAGAGTCATAAACATCTCTACTCTAACCCCTTTTCTTGTAAACCAGGAACATCAACTAGAAACTGCAAAGAAGATAACAAAAAAGGGATAGATTCACACAAAACAGATTTTGGATAAATATAGAAAGCTTAATTTTATATGCACTTACTGTGGGCCACACACAATACCACACCTCTCTATAAAGTTACATTTCTCACAGTGAAGTAGGTACATAGATTTTTGTGCTATAAGAAGTGTTTCTAGATGTATTCTATGAAGAGAGAGGTTTACTAGGAGAGTGTGAAGATCTTCATTTTCATTTAGATGCACATAAATAGTTAACTTTCCCTGCCTTTTATCTTTTATATGCATTCAGTCATACTGTGTGTGACTGAGCTATTTCTGACTTCTTTATTACACAATTGGGGTCATGAGATACTGTTGCTGTGGGGGATTAAAGTTCATGTTTAAAAGTATTGCACTGTGCATTGTGTGAAGATGTCACAATTTTCATAGTCACATATCTTTCTACAGATGGGTATTTGGGCTATTCCTAGTTTTGAGAAATCTTTTGAACTTGAGATTTAGACTGTTGTGTCTACTTTGCCCTCACACTGTCCTGTCACAATGAACACATATGGAAGGTGATCTGTTCCATTCCCAATCCTCCTTAGTCCTCTCGACCATGGCTAACCCAACACTGTGGAGTAAAGGAGAAGAGAGACCTTTTGAAAAATGAATTCATTATTTTTCTGTGATACCATCTCTTTCTATTTAGTTGACTGTCCTCTTTTATCAAAATGACGTGTTCCATGTTAAATGACCATTGTGAATCAAAATGACCTGTGTTCATACAATCTACTTTGGGAGACTAGAGGTCTTTTGAGGAAAGACTTATTCATAAGTCCATTGGTTCCTCATGCCCTGAATATTAAAGACAGAATTTATAGCAATCACTTTAGTAATGTGATTTTGAATTTATTGTTGTCTGGTACAATAGACAGGTCTTTCTGAGTGGTCAGGATATTCCCTCTAAAACAGGCAGTGTGTGTGTGTGTGTGTGTGTGTGTGTGTGTGTGTGTGTGTGTGCTTTCTGTTTGCTTTTGAATTGGTGTATAACTATGTTGCTCAGGCTATCCTTGTGTGTCAGTTTTCCAGGTAACTGGGATTGTGAACATGTCTGACAATCAATATTTTTTTTAATTAAGTTATGTGTGGAAATGATGAGAAATAGAGAAGGAAGGGGATCCTGCCTTTTTTTTTTAATACAAGACAACAGGAATTGGTTCTAGAGAGCTCCCCTGAAGCCATTGTCTCATGACGGAGGGAATGGGAGAGTAAACATCGAGAATCGCAGGAGACAGTACCTTACCGATGTTTGGCTTTGTTTTCAGAAATGGGTGAAATTTCTCCGGGACTTTGAGAACTTCAAAGCTGCTTGTGTCCCATGGGAAAACAAGATCAAGGCAATTGAAAGTAAGTGTTCACCAGATCCAGTCAGATGTGGGAACGCTCTTCAAGTAAAGTCTTAGCTTTCCACAGACCTTTCCCTACTGACGGGTGGACTCTGGGGGAAACTGAAAACCAACCAAACAGTCAACACAACTAACCAGGCAGACCTTCACTCTGTCATTGTGGAGCTTGTATTAGCTGCCTGTTCAGATGAGGCACCTGAGAAATGAACTCAAAGGGACAGAATGTTTATTTTGGCTCGTCGTTTCCATTTTCAGTACATACTCACCTGGCCCCGTTGCACTGGGCTTGTGGTGGTTCAAAGCATAATATTGGGACTGCATGGTAGCAGCAGCCCGATCACATCAATGCAGGGTGTGAAATGAGAGATAAGGTGGGATCCTGGTCTAGTATCCTTTTTAGTGCTTTGTTCTCAGTGACTTAACTTCCTTATGCTGGGACCCATCTCCTAAAGATGCCACTACCTCCCAGGAATTTGATGGGACGTGCAGGGCATTCCAGACCCAAACTGTGTCATTGTACAAGCACTTGTCAAGGACCACACTGGAGACTTCACTCTTTTTATTCTGAGCAAAAGCCCTTATCTCTTAGGCAGAAAAAGAAGTATTTTATAGGCAGCGACACTGCCCATATAGGAAAGGAAGTATTTTATGGGCAGTGACATGCCCATATTGTGAAGGCAGTGAATGATTTGTACAAATATATACACTTGGGAGCACTAGACAATAATAAAAATGGCAGTTTTTAAAATAATAAACCCTAATAGCTCACATTCAAATTTATAAAGAAAAATAAACACAAGGAATTTGCTACTTTGATGCTCATAGTGAAACTTCATTTTGCACAACAGACAAGCAAAAGCTTAGAACAGAGAAACTAAAAAACATTTAATATTATAAAAGACAGTGCATCAATAAAAATACTATATGTAGAGAAAAATGGATATTTGGGGGGAAAAATAACAATTTTGATGGGTGTGGTTCCAAGAATTATGGCAAGGGTCTGACTTTCATCCATGTTTATTTAGATCTGAAGCAGGCTGTTCTGATGTCTAAATATGACACTCTATTATTGATATAGTGGCTCCACAGGAAGATAAAACAGCTGATAGCCATTTCGATGACATGACTGGGCATGTTTGTAAGTGGTTGTCTCTGAGTTCTTGGTCCCTCATTAAATAACAGTTGTTAATGACAGTGAATTAAAATATACCAACTCATGATTTTCATGTCTCTCCACACATTCCTCACAGCATACTTTCTTGCCAGATTTTCCTTACATTCTTTTCCTTATTCAAAATTCTACCTTTTAAAATGAATCTTTTAACATAATCTCACTATACGTTATGCTTATTTTTCCTTATAGACATGAAAGCAGGTATTTTTAAAATTATTATTATACCAAAAGCTCACTTGACACTCAACAAACATGCATTGAATAAATTACAGATATATTTTCCAAAGATCAATACCATATTAGGTATTAATAGAATTTCATAAACATGAGGAAAAAGATATGGATCCTTAGGTCTCAGTGGCACAGCTGAAATATCTACTTTAGCTCCAGAGAGCAGAATGGATGAAGCATTAAGATTCTGATCAAGGGCCAGCAAGATGGCTGAAATGATGTGTACCATTGAGTCTGATGACCTAATTCAGTCCTCAAGACCCACAAGTGAAGGTAACAAGCTTTGAAAGCTGTCTTTTTACATCTATGTGTGTATCATGACATGAACACACACAAGATAAAAGTTTAATATAATTTAAACTTTAGAAAACATAGTTAAAGAAAAACCTTGATCAGTTAACATGGAAAGAACTTTGGGTTTGTCCTTACTCTGCCGAAGACTGGCTGTGTGCCCTTTGGCAAGTCATTTAAGTCCTCTGGCCTTTATTACATTTCTTGGTCAGGTGTGAGATACATTTTGAGAAACTTGTTATTGACATAGATAGAAGGGAAACAAAGAATAACAATTTTTTTAACACTAGAACATGGTAGGCTCCAGTCTATTTCTGTAGCCATGCCATTTTAATTTGTGTTTTATAAACAAAGGTGGAATTATTTTATTGATTAAAATTGTATACAGTAATAAAGTGTATATGAATTATTTACACACACTTGCACACACACACACATCACCAGATATCAGGAGTGTCACAGAAATGATGAGAGCTACTCAGACTTCCTTCATCTTTATTCATTTTCCTCCAGTAAATCTGAAGCAACTAGTGGGTCAGTTAACCAAGTGTGGACTGTTTCCCTTTCCATGTATAATTTGTTGTTTGTTTGG
The DNA here is from genome assembly GCA_004025045.1 of Sigmodon hispidus. Lineage (NCBI taxonomy): Eukaryota > Metazoa > Chordata > Mammalia > Rodentia > Cricetidae > Sigmodon > Sigmodon hispidus. The sequence goes on from PVIH01005649.1 coordinate 19,641, forward strand.
CTGTCTTATTTTTTCCCCCTGGAACTAAGACTTTTCCTCAGCTGCGAATAACTGGCCTCCTATCAGCCAGCACCATAACTATGACATACCTAGTGTCCCTATGGACCCAGCATCACTTCATCTGATCTTCAGTGTGCCTGGGGTGTACACGTCCTTCCTCCCTAGCATAGCAGTGGTTGAATGCAGTTGTAACAGAGCTAGGAGAGAAAGTCTGCCTAGTACCAGTCTATGTATGTAGCTTTTCCCATTTGGCAAGATTTTAGAAGCTGCTTCTTTTCATGCATGGCTTGCACCTCTGCCAGGTCAGGGGAAGATAAGTGCAGCAGAATCCACTGACATTTATTATAATTGATGAGTTTGTATTCATTTCTCAGGTGTTTACTCTAAGAAAGCTATTTCATTGCATATGTCTATTCTGTCATAGTCCAGTACACTGATCATAGTCACACCACATACTTTCAGATTATGGTGTGAGGTGGAAGTCATGAAATGTGAAGGATTGTATTCTCTGAGCTGTTGAGTGGACTAACAACTTCATAGAAATTACTCTGCCAAGCTGGAATAAATGCATTTCTAATAATAGTCTTTGAAGTTGGACTGAATGGAAAATCAAAAGCAGTGTGACATAGAATCTGTTCTCTAAAGGTCAATAGAATCTGTTCTCTAAAGGTGAAGGCCTTTTTGTCTGCCATCTGTATACTTTGGGTGGTCTCTTTTTAATCTCTGGTCTTCTAATGCTGTATCTATGGCTTCATATGAATTCTTCAGGTTGGTTAGTTGTTACACGAATTTATTTCTAGCCCAACAATACATGATTATAATGTATACTAAGTTTTAGATGTATAGTGATATGTAAAATCATTTATGCATTTGAGTAAAAATTATTGCAAAATTGAAATGGAAAACAGATCTCTCCTGTTTATTGACTTAATTATATTCTCATTTAAAAAAATAAAGTTGACTATGTTCCCAATTTACAAAATATATTTCATTATAAAAGCAACATAAATGCTCTTCTCTGAAAAAAAATGACAGTTTAATTATACAGAAGCCTCAAACACATTATTTTATTGCTTTGAATATCAGAACCATATATATATGTATATATGTATATAAAATATTATCTTCAAAGAGATCTTGGCTTTTACTAATGATTTCAAAAGTGCTCAGTGAATGTCTACTCTGTGCTAAGTATTTTTTAAAGCACCATTAATACTAACAAAGACAGGCTCAACTCCTTTTCCTGGCTTAGTTCTGCATGTGTTATATTGTGAGTGGTTGAGAGGAAAGGACCCAATAAAATATAAATCAGAGAATAATAAACTTGGAATGGATTATGATAAATGACATGTGCTACATAAATCAGTAGAATGGCACGCCCAACCACTAATCTGATTCACTTGCCTCCACTCTCTGATCAGTCTTTAAATGTATTCTCATAAAATGCCTTTTGAATGAGGCTGTAATGGAGTTTCAAGTGACCAGCCTCCACTGAGTTTCTGTGAGGCTTGACCAGCAATTGGCAGAATAGAGGAACAAACTCAAGTCAGACTGAACTTCATGCCATTACCTTCTCAACTACATGGAAACCTGGATGACTTCATTAGCATAGGCAGATACTCCCCTGGTGACTCTCAAGGTTTCCTTATGTAAAGAATTGATCTCATAATCTAGCCTCAGGGGATGCAGTGATGTTTTGTTTTGGGGGATACAGTGGGGTTTGACAGGACAGCCTTTTAAGAAAGTCAGTGCTCACAACTGCAGGCTCACTGTCCTGGGCATTGCTAGAGACACTGAATCACATACTGTCTATACCCCTCAAGATGCTCATATTACTATTAAAGTCATAAATAAAAAAAATACAAACCTGAATATCTTTCAAGTAGATTATAAACCTATCTCAAAATCAAAGTCTATTTTTATTTAGTAGTAGCATGGCTTCCTACATGTTTTCTATTTGCAATCCTGTTTTGTCCATATCCCTGCTACATACATATAAAATAGCTATACAAATTAAGTGTGTAATGAAAATAAATCAAAAGGAAAAAATATGTTTTGGTTGTTGAGACAGGGTATTCTGCATAGGCTGTCCTGGAACTAACTCTATAGATCACGCTGGCCTCAAATCAAGAGATCTGCTTGCTTCTGCCTCCTGAATGCTGGAATTAAAGGAGTATGTCACTACAACTGGCTTAAGAAATGGTTTTTAAAATTATTCTTTGTTACACATGTATTTTTACATAGAGAAGATGAGACAAACTTTCTACTCCTAAGATGGATGTGTGTATCTTTACATAATTAAATCTCAGCTGAATAACTGGTAATGCAGGACACAGAATATCAACATTTTTCAGAGCTCATTGATATTTTTTTTATCTTATAACCATCAACACTGAAAATGCTGCTCTGTATAAATATGCAGTACATAATGGCAGAAACATATTTAGGGACATTTTAAAAAAAAATGTCAGAAATTCTGTTCTAATTCTGAGCCAAAATTCATTCAATAATTTTTTATGCAGTTCAAGTTAGTAGCTGAAATAGAAATTCCAAACATTAAGTATTCCAACACAATTCAATATAAACACATACTAATTTATATGCTGGGCAGTACGGTAGAAGACAGTGGAAAGTGGTAGAAGACAGTGGAAAGTCTTTGTTTTACATAACTAAATGATTATGTTTTTGTAAAACCAGAAGTTTTCTGTCTCACTAATTCTCAAATCCAAGGAAGGCATATCAGGCAATGTTCACTGGCATTGGTGGCCTGATGGGATTTATATTGCCAAGTGGGAACATATACTCAGAACCAAGACTTCTATAAAGTCATATGGTGCAACACAGGCCAGCATTGCCAGAGGCACCGAGGCTTCATTTTGTGTTGGATTTTCAGTGAAGTTTTGGTCACCATGTATTAATAAGCCATTTATTGTTGACAAATTATTCATGACCACACTTTACTTATGTGACCCTGGGGTCATGATGTCCAGTTTAAGGAGTCAAGTCCTGGATTAATCATAGTATCAAAAATGTGTCATGGTAGTTTCATTTCTCAGACTAGAAATAGTTTCAAATAGACAATCCTAAACACAGAGTCTAACTCTCATACATATTACCCTGTTGCTCCATGAACTCCAGGAAACACAAAGTAAGCATTCCATCTAATTTTTTACCCTGGACTGATTTGGAAAAATATTGCTTTTTATACTAGTTGAATGGTGGTATTTACATTGTACTCATAAAGCCAGTCCTTTTTCGTGCAGAGATGTGCGTGCGTGCGTGTGTGTGTGTGTGTGTGTGTGTGTGTGTGTGTGTGTTATTATCCATCTGTTCAAGAGAAAATTATGTATGATGACAGGCTACAAATTACATTCCTTAATAATAAATAACCAGAGGGAGAAGTGAAGCCTTAATCTTTAATTTAAAAGAAACACAAGAAAATTCATGACAAGAATATGCATGTACTTAATTTTCACTTTAAAACACATGAAAGAGTTTTAACACATTTATAATGTCCTATGAAAGCAGAGTTTATATGTTGTATTAAAAAAATGAAAAGAATCAGCTATTTAGGGGTGCAGACCAAATTGTGAATTTGAATAGCCTTAGCTCCAGAAATTATTTTAGATAGTCTTTCAGATATGAGTGTTCATTCTATAATTATTTTACATATTATATTTCCAAATAAATTAACTATTTCTACTTGAGGAACCATTGCATTGTGATTATAGAGATCTAGATTTGGAGCCAAATACTTACAGAAGAGGACTGCCTTAGATGCCAGGCTTATTACTAATCACTTGTGTGCCCATCTCAGAGGACCTGGTTGACTAAACAGGGTAGTACACTTAGATCAAGTAGAGACCCAAAGCACAGATTCATTATATTTCAGTTATAATTAATGAACCCTGTTTCACTCCATCTCTGTTTCAGTTTTTGTGAGACTAATAGAACACTGTCAGGATTTAGTGGTGGCTAAAGGGGATGTTGGTAAAGTTCTTAATCTAGCTGACTTGATGATCAGTGAAGGATGCAAACTACAGTCATTATTGTCATCATTACCCTGATGGACATGCCTGTTTTTCACTTACACTCTTTCAGTTACACAGTATAAATAAGATAAATTCTCTTTAGCAAATGCCAGCAACCTCCAGCATTCCACAACATCTAGAATTATATATAGAGAAATGATTGTTCCCCCTTTTTGTGTTGAGACAGGAAAAAGTATCCTGGTGCCTGGATGGCACCAGTTTGCTCTACTGTATCAGCTATGTGGATATATAGGTGGAAGATGGCCTTCTGGATCCCCCAGTCTTTCTGACTGTGTCTGAGGCTTTTCTAAACTCAATTTAGAGTCGGCTTTAGTGAAGTTCATTTTCTTTATACTTAGGATTTTGTAAAGAATTCACCTTCCAAAGCTACACAGGGAATGCCTTTCTCAACAAACAAAACAACAAAACCAGAATTCATCTTCAAATGGAAGAGTTGTGGAACTACTTTTAAAGAACCTGAATTTTAGTTTGGGTATTTAATCTTAAAAATATGTTTTATTTATACTGTAGATATGTGTGCTGGAGGAGGAGATGATTCTCAACTATTCATTTTGCTTTTGCATTTACACATTTTAAAATCTATTCCCAAGGAACTTATTTGTCTGTGGTTGTGTATGAGAATGGAGAGTGTGGGTCATAGTGGCAACCAGCTGAGAAAAGCTTATGAGAACAAGCAGATTGGGGAGGAAGGAAGGAGAGAAGGAAAAACAGATGGCAAAAGGGAAAACAACAGAAATGAAGAAAAGGGAAGGCAGGAAAGAGGGTGGATGAAGAGAGGGGAGACTTATAGTCTGTGTCTGAGTATCTACATCAGGGGTCCCGCGTGTGTCTGTATGGCAAGTCTTACCTCCTGTTGTCCAGCAGTGAGGACTACTTTAATAAAACATGACTAGTGAGCCTGACTGAGCAGCCCTCAGGTAGTGGCTACCAGAGACCAGAGATAAGAGCTGTGCAATGGTACGAAATCACCAGGAGCCAGGTAGATGATCAGATATCCCAAGGGGCTCATGGGGGTAGAGGTGGGGCAGGGGGAGGGATGTCTGCTCTAGTGTTGCATGGGCAGGCCAGTGTATATGGCTGCAGTATCCTGGCAGGTCAGGCCAGAGTTAACCCTTACAAATGTGCCATGAGTCCAAGCTGTCTTAAGAATCTGAACACATATTCTTGAACATCAAAATCATTGATTAGTTTTTCTTAAACATTTGTTTAAAGATTGACATCTTTTCAAAATTCAAAAAAAAAAAAAAGCAAAACACAAAACAACATGAACCTACTCCTGTATTGTGGGAATAAATGAACCAGAAACTGAAGAATAGACTAGGAGCCAGAATGAGAGATTGGCCTCACTTTAGCAAGGTAAGACTCAATTGCTCTGTTGGGGCCTCCCCTTACCTGCAGGCTGTAGCAGGAAAGTTTCAAAGACAGAGGGTTAAAGATGAGTATTAGTTCCCTCTGGGGGCTTTTCTCAATAAAAAGGATCAATAGGACTGATGCAGGGATGCTGAGGCTGTGCCCTGATTTCCCTGGGATGACTGACATTGTGATGAGCAAGACTGGGGGCAGGAGTCTACATACTGGGCCTTAAGTGATCACCAAAGTCCTACCACATCTCATCCCTAGTGTGAGTTCCTGTGGGTTTTCTTTTTTAATTTTTAATCTTATGCTTGTGAGTGCTTTGCTAGTATGCATGTTTGTGTACTACATGTCTACTCAGTACCCAAAGAGGTCAGAAGAGCAAATTAGATCCTCTGGAACTGGAGTTAGAGATGGTTTGTAAGCTATCACAGAAGTACCAGGAGTTGAATTTGGGTCCTTTTGTACTGTTCTTAACCACTGAGCCGTTTCTCCAGCCTGGAATTCACTTTTTTATTATTTTATTTATTATTATTATTATTATTATTATTATTATTATTATTAACAAAGAAGTCACACTTCCTATCCTTGTATATCCTTATTCAAGGTCCCTTCCCTCTCCTACTACATCAGGTCATTCTTTCTTCTCCACTAATCCCCATCCCATCCCTGGGCAGGCAGCAGGCAGTCCCATGATCCCACTGTCACAATATTGCTTAATTCAGTCTCCACTCCTGGCAGATGTAGTTTTCTCCCCACTCCCTCAAGAGTGAGTCGGGTGTTCCTCTAGGGGGAGTGGGATCCAAGGAGTCAGTCCACAGCCTGGAATTCTTATTCTTATTTCACTAATGTCTTCTTTAAGACAATGTTTTCTGCTTATGCATTTACATTCTTCTCACTCAGTGAGAATCAAACAGATCTCTGCTTCTCCTCAAAGTAGCTATGAGTTGGCAGAGGTTTGCCCTTTGCTGTCTATTGGGATTTGGAAAAAGCATGCACTTGTCTGACTTCTGTACTCCCTACCTAACACCTGTCCATTTGACCTTTCATTACTTTTCAAACAAAATACTACTATTGCTTTAGGGCATCATGGGTAACAGCATAGTGTGGCATTTCTTCAACTTTATCTTCTACCATTTCTCTCTTCCGCTAGACTCCAGTCACACAGACTTTAGTTTTGTGTGGCTCCCCAGAGCTCTTGGTGTCTCAGGATGTTGCAGCTTGGCATGTTGTTGCATCTGATGTCTGTTCCAGTATTATTTTCTCCAACACCTTCTTACCTAAACTGATCTATTGAGCAACTCCTCCCAATACCCTCCCTGTAGAACCTTGTCTGGCTAGAATTCTCACTCATACACCCTTTATATAATCTTTATATATGTTTGGATACAAATTGCATAATTGCTCTTCCTATACTTCACTGAAACATTGCTACTCAGAGCAGCCACACCACCTGTGATACTGTCTTCTGGATTGAAGAAAAGTTCTGCCAGAAGATGCTTAAGATGTGTGGTGTGACTTTCAGCATCTGCACCATCTCTGCAAAATGCCAGTAGTGATGAGAAACAGTACCAGATGATACTAGAACCAGCCATGAGGGTATAGTCAACTCATTTTGAGAAGGGTGTGTTTATCTTTTGTCCAAGAAAATAAGCACCGCAGTCACTATTATTGTCCTCAGCAGTAGTCAATGAACTAGAGCTACTGTTTTCCATGTGTCCACTCACTGATCTCAAGAACTAAAGCACACACTGTAGCTGTTAAACTAAAGGGAGCTCTCCTTTGGATGGACAGACCCTACCTAAGGCATAGGTTGCATTTTACAGTGACATTTTGTAAAGTTCATTCATCCTGTTCTATAGGAGTGCCGCCATGCCATTGAAATGGTCTCTCCAAGAGAAAAAACAGGAGAGACTGCTAATGTAAAATGGTCCATTCATTGTGTACCAGTTAGTAGATGTACTTTCATTTATTTTATTTTATTTTATTTTTACTTGTGTGTGTGTGTGTGTGTGTGTGTGTGTGTGTGTGTGTGTGTTTTGGTGGCATGTGTACAAAGTGTTCAAGTTCTTGATTGGCTAGAAGAGAGTTTCTGATTCCCTGGAGCTGGTATAATAGGCAATTGTGAGTTGCCTGATGTGGGTACTGGGACCTAACTTTTCATCCTCTAGCAGAGCATAGTAGTAGTAAGTGCTATAGTACTATGCTTTTGTACACTGTAAATATTTGTCACTGTAAACATTGGCTTAATAAAACACTGATTGGCCAGAAGCTAGGCAGATAGGAAGTATAGGCAGGGTGATCGGACAAGGAGAATTCTAAGAAAGAGCAGAATTGCCAGCCAGAGGCAGAGAAAACAAAACAAGAATGCTGCAGTAGGAAAAGGTATCAGGCCATGTGGCCAAACATAAATAGAATCAGGAGTTAGTTTAAGTGAAAGTGCAAGTCTATAATATGCCTGAGACAAGGTCAAACAGTTTATAATTAATATAAATCTTTGTGTGATTATTTGGGACTAAATGGCTTTGGGACTGGCCAGTCGAGACAGAGAAACTTCTGACTACAAGTAAGTATGCTTTATCACAGACCCATCTCTTCATTTCCAGTTGGATTTACTTTGGAGGTCACTAAGATAAAGTTGTTTCTTTGTAATTGTTTTTGTTTTGACTTTTCTTCAACCTTTCATGTTTTTTTGTAATAGGTCAGTTTGGCTCATCGGTAGCATCATATTTCTTGTTCCTGAGGTGGATGTATGGTGTTAACATGGTTCTCTTTATCCTGACATTCAGCCTTATCATGCTACCAGAGGTAAGTTCTGACTTCCCGCTTGTAAGAGATACTGAAAAAAGTTTTAAGTGATTATTCCCCTTCCCCCCTCCCCTCTTGTAGAGTAGTATGACTGATTAGTTAAGGGTAATTTCTTAAGTGATAAGATTTACAAGAAGCTTAACCTTTAAAATAATACTCATAGCCAAAGGTCCCAATCCTTGTTCCAAGGTTATATGACCTTCATGGAGTTATATAGATCATGCTATGTTTATGTCTAAGTGTGCACTTTCAGTGGAAAAAAAAAATCACAGCTTAAATCAGAATCCCACTGGTTTGTGCCCCAAGTTAACCACTATTGGTCAGTGGGATGCCTACTGAGCTTAATAAAGCTTGCCAAATTTGCTTTCAAAGTTGTTCTTCACAGAACTGGAAGTTCTAGCTTTTCTAAACTAGAAAAACACAATGCCAGCAGCATTTTCCTAAAATAAAGTTTCACATGTCTCAAGTACACAGTTGATGGGTTCATTGGCCATGGAGAATTTTAAGATCAAAATCAGAAAAATAGAGGGCTCAGACTGAAGAAGAAACAAAACCTTGAACTGATTTGGGAAAGATTGAGTGGAGGCCAAACCATTGGGTGCTCCCTGGCTTTACCTCTATGGAGCAGCTCAGATGTTTTGGGGTGCTTATCTTTTAACAGCTAGGTGTGAGTTTGATTAATCTACAAAGAACTTGTTCTGCTACTAATAAAACCAATTTGTTCAATACAATATTGCCAACAGTCATCAAAACTAGGTGACTAAATGACATGATATCCATCCCATTTAACATCAGGGAATTCTCCTACATTTGTGACAAGCCTTCCTGTAGGCAGAATACTATTGCCTTATAGACCCAAAGAGATGCTGGCTTTCCATAGAGTAAAGTACTTTCGAGTTCCATAGACTGAGCCTCACATGTTCATGAGGAGATTGTATAGATTTTCTACCCTCATTTGAAGTAGCCTCAAACTCCTGTATAAGGTGTTAGATAACTTAGTAAGGATAGCTAAGTTATTAGTACTTTTGGTAAGGTGGCCTGGGTCTAGGGCCCACCCTTTTTTTATTACTCAGATTTTGCATTTTGAGTCAGCTAGTTTTATCACTTTTGTGACAATTCTGGGGCTTCTAAGTCTGTTTGGCTCAGTGGGAATAGATTTTTACCCAAGTTAAAAGTTTTAGGCCATGTAGCCAAATGTGTATATCTCACCCATTTCAAATGAAACCATACTTTATTTTTGCTCTTCTATATAAGGAAACTCAAAAGTCTGCACTCCATCCCTGCCTACTGCTACTCTCTTTGGCTTCAAAGGCAGGTAGAGCTGGGGTCTTTTCCTTTCATGCTGTGCTGCTCTGTTTGGAGGAAATGAAAGCTGTTGTTAATTCCTTTGAACCCTGTATGATTATATAAAACCCAGCACAGGCACACTGATGGATACCTGGTGTGCGTGTGTGTGTGTGTGTGTGTGTGTGTGTGTGTGTGTGTTAGATTCTAAAGGACATCTTGTTTCTAACCATCTGTGCAGAAACACCAGAGACCAGAAGTAAGCATGTCTCAACCACATGGTCATATTTCATAGCTGCCTTTGCCCAGCAGCCCCACCTAACATTGTTCTGAGGCATGTGGCCCTTTGTCCCAGATTTACATGTCTCTCTGTATGCCCAATACCCCAATTACCTTTGTTTTTGTGCCTCTCAACTTGGAGTGAAGCTCTGTGTGGAAAGCACTTCCTAGTCTTTTCAGTCTAGGAAGCCAAGGCAGCCAAATGACTGCAATAGAAGACCATGCCCTTCATATAGAAAGAAGCAGCAGAGACTTATTCCTAGCCTTTGGCCACTCAGTCTCCGAGCTCAGGTTTTAAACTGTGCTTACTAACTCCCTCAGGGGAAAGAGAAGTTCATTTCACATAAAAAGCAGCTTTTGTGTGGTAAGTTGTTGGGGATGGAGGATGCTTTATGGGTTCTTCCTATGACCTGGTTCTTGCCTTATTCCTAATGTACTGCTCCCTGGTGCTGCTCTCTATTACACTGCTTCTCTCTCAAAGTCCAGAGCACAGATTCAGATGGTGATGGCGCAGGTGCTGCTGTAGTAAAGATGTGAGTTTTTGCTCCCCGAACACATCCTCTGATTACATGTTTGGTTTTTCTGAGGCTTTCATCTCTTCCAATGAGCCCTCCTTTCATCTCTTCTCCTAAGGGGAGCTCTCACATGAAACTATGGGTTTACCATCATGATGAACACTGTAGTGCTCCCCAAGAATACCCATCCTGTTCAATGTATGGGCTACTGTCATGGTGGTAGTGAGCATAGGGCTTCTCAGCAAGGCACCTCGTGACTGTGGTTGGCCCACTCTGCTCTTCCTCCAGTGAACTCAGGGTGTAGGGCTCTATTTCCTTTGTTCTTAATTCTGGATTTAGAGGCTTCCAAGAAAATGAGACCCCACATGGAGACCACAGAGTCCAAATGAAAAACTTTCAGAAGTGTTTTTAAACAAAACCATTTGTGATCATACGTGTAGCTCAGATTCTGTGTTTAATTGATAACTGCTCTTTTTGCTTCAACTAGTACCTCTGGGGTTTACCATATGGAAGCTTACCTAGGAAAACAGTCCCAAGAGCTGAAGAGGCATCTGCAGCCAACTTTGGTGTGTTGTACGACTTCAACGTAAGTGTTTTCAGGAAACTGTCCGTGGGGGAACAGCTTTTCCCTGTTGGTGTTATCCTGAAACACTATGGCCTCTTACAGGGCTGGTAGAATGTCTTAAGAGAGATATCTCTGCCTCCTGTTTGTAAAAGACTGTAAGTGTAGAAGTGTGTATGCTAATGAATAAGGTTTATACATGCTATAATATAATTGCATATAAATATTGACTAAAGACTAAAGATGAGCTCAGTTACCAATGATTTAAATTAAACATTTTTAATTCTCCCTTTAGCAAAGAACAAAGGAAGAATTTACAAATGTGCTTTTGAAAAATCCTATGGAATTCTTTAGGAATTTATTTTTCTACTTCATATTAACCCCTTCACAATCCTACACAACATTTATACATAATATTACTTAATAATCATTGCTTAATCAAGTTAAACATTTACATCCTAAGAAATATCAAATTCTAAGTAATACTAAAATAAGTACTACTTTACTGTAGTAAAGTAACTATAGTAATATAATAGTAATATAATTTAGTAATATAATAGTAATAAATACATAGTAGATACTAAATAAATAATATTCTATCATAGTACTAAAGTTAATCTTATTCAGTGCTATTGTTTGCTTCACTTGACAACTTAGCCATCCTGGGAAGAAAGAAGCTAAATTAGGGAGTATCTTCTGTCAGATTTGCCTATGAGGATGCCTGTGGGGCACTTTCTTGATTTCTGCCTGATGTGGAAGTGCCAGCCCACTGTGGGTGGTGTTATCTCTGAGTAGGTGGGCTTGGGCTATTTAAGAAAGGCAGCAAGTCAGGAACACCCACTGGCAGCATTCCTCCACCCATATCTGTTTTTTAAAATTCCTGCCTCTAGATTCCTGCCTTGAATTCTGCTCTGCATCACATAATGATGAACTATAACTTACAGATAAAATAAATCCTTTTTTTCCCAAGTTGATTTTGGTTAGTGTTTTATAATAACAACAAAAAACAAGTCAGAACATTTAATTACTATAGCACAAACTTATTCCTGTCAATTGAAAAATCATTTTGGGGTATAACTCAAGTCTATGATGACACAATTTTAGGAATACTCTTAAAAATACTAATCAGATCAGAAATGTTTGATTGCATGTGAGCAGATAAGTCCTAAGGGAACGTTTAGGAAATTGATAATTCAGTCTTTTGGGAAAAGTTTGAATGAGAATCAAATTTTGCACATTTGACATGATAAGGATTTAAAAACCCAGTTTTCCTCTTCATAGTTAACATGTTCATTCACAAATATTTTTGTTTCTAAGTTTTGAGCTTCTTAAGATGGGAAGATGGCTGTTCCATATTCTTTCCAGCTGGTGGATGTCTCTCATGAACCTTGCTTTCTGTCTTTATATTGACTGTTTGACTTTTTTTCTCAAATAAATGAATCAGATAACATTTAGTCTTGTGAATCTCATGACTAGCAATCCTGAGTGAGGGGAAGAATTTTTAGATCTATATGATGAAAACTATAGAAATAATTTATGTGGTCAGCACAGAAGACACAAATTTTAAGACAGAGATCCAGTCTCTAAGAGTTCCCAGTGAGATATTAAAGAATCATAAAGCTTAGAATAAGTAGTAAGTAACTTTATTCACCCTAAACATTTCATTTTAAGTCAACATTTAGTCATTGAATATAAACATGCATTGGCCTTACAAAAATAGAGTGATGTGGTTCTTGACTAACAGTACATGTTGATAGGAGGAAGATAGATAACTAGTATATTATGTGCTGTACATCATATTGGCATAATGGAAGGGGAACAAGAATAATAACAATAAGAGAGTTCTGGGAAGTCCTGTTCAGGTGTAACGTTTTAGTTATTTTTCTACTGCTGTGGTAAGATGCTTGGGCTTATGATTCCAGTCTATGATGGAGGAGTGAAGGCATGAGAATAGGCAGCTGGAACCTCAACTGAGATTGTACATCTTAATCTGCAGTAGGAGTCAGAGAGGGTACACTGCAAATAATGTGAGTCCTTTGATACTTTAAAGCCCACCACCAGTGACACACCTCCTCCAACAAGGTCACACCTCCTAATCCTTCCTGAACAGTTCTATTGAACTGGGAACCAATTATTCAAATATAAGAGCTTTTGGGGACCATTTTCTTTCAAGCCACCACATGTGAGAAGGTCTGAGTTTTACTGGAGATAGCCTTTGAGCAGCACTTCCAACCTTGAGACTTTAACTTTTCAAATTTATTGTGGTATAATTTACAGACCATTAAATCCATCCAATGTAAGGGTACGATTTGGTAATTTGAAGTAAACCATGCAGCGGTAATCACAAGGCAACTTTAAAACAGTTCCATCACCTCTCATAGAGCTCTCTTGTGACTGTCTGTAATCTAGCCTTCACCTCTTAATCTCACACAACTATTGCACTTCTTTTGTTCTTTTAATATTTTGCCTTTTCTAGAATTTTTGAAGGAATAGGTGAAGTCATATAACACTTGATATTTCTAGTCTGATATCTTTTATTTATCATGTTTTAAGTGTATTTATTCTACACATGCATTATAATTCATTGCAGAGAACACATTGCATGGTTTAATTTCCTTTGTTTTTTTATTCACTGATGAATGTGTTTCCCTGATGTTTTGGTTACTTTGAATAATTTTACAATGAGTATTTGCTTCAAATGCTATTTGTGGACATACACTTTCATATCTGTTGAGGAGATAAGTCTGAATAGGGTTACTGAGTAAATATGTGCCTAACTTTTTAGGCAGTTACTGGTGTTCAGAGAAGCTGCAAATTAAGTGTTTCTGCAGTAGGATTTAAGGATAATACATACACCTCCAGATTTTTAACAGTTGACACTCTTATTCTTTTTGATTCTAGTATACTCTATTGAAATAATAGTATCTGTACTTAAAATTGTATTTCTTTGTAATTTTAATTTAAATTTTCTTGTTAAATATTGGCAGCATATTTACGTATGTTATGGGGTACAAAGTGATGTTACAATGTTTTAACATATCATAAAATTATTATCAAGCTATTATCCCATCATGGACATCAAATGTTTAATGATTTTTTTGTGATGAGAACATTTAAAATTTACTATCTTAATATTATTTAAGTGCACAGTACTTGGTTATTTGCCATGTTTACTGTGTTTTGCAATAGATATAAAAACCTCATATACATTCTTTCTACCCAAGTGATGTTCTGTGTCCTTTAATTATCATTACCCTGATCCTCCCTTCCCCAGGCTCTGGAAGCTCCATCCCACTTCTAGTTTCTTTGTGTTTGATTGATTAGATTGCACATAAGTGAGGACATGTGGTATTTCTCTTTCTGTTTGGCTTAGAAAGCAAACAGCAGTTAGGAAACAGAATGGCTTTGCAAGGCTTGTTGTGTCAGGGAAGGCTAGATTTGTGGTTAGAGCAAGGTAATGAGAAGTCTTTTATATTATAGTAAGCAAATAAATAAATGCAACCAGACTCTAATGTGGAGTCACTGAAGGATCCATGGGAAATAAAATTAGCAAACTGCTCATTAAATATGATTATTTCTAATATTGTTACTTTATGAGATGTTTAAGTTTTATTGGTCTTGAAATTTAAGAACTGTTGTCTTTGTTGTTTTCTTCAAAGATTTTTTTTCTGGCTTTGGCAGGGAAAGAGTTTGACTCATTTCAGGAGTGTTCTGTTTTCCCATGTGTGTCATGACAGAGAGTTCATCCACCCTGGCATAAAACGAGATGGGTAGGATGGTAACAGGTACATAGATAACTACATAGGTAATGATAATTGTAGATTACTGGATAACAGTAGAGCTAAACTTGTATCTTAATAACCAGAAGATAATTTTATTTATAACTAATTCTTATTCTAGTAAAGGTAAAAATTACCATTCTTGCCTTATAGGTGGGAAGACTAATGGATCCTGGGCTTTGCTATCTTCTCTCAGTTCTTTACATAGTAAATGACAGGGCTCAGCTTCTTAGCACAGCTCTGAAACCTAAAAGTTATCTCTGTATGTACCACCAGAGGCCTGTGAAGTAAACTAGAATTTTTATTAGGAATTCAGAAAATAGGAGAATTTTATATATGGAATTATTTTAGAAATAATTTACCCCATGCCCAAGATTGGACATAGGGAGAAGAGAACTCAAGGTTTTTGACTGAGTAAGCCCTAATCTAATTTTCTATTCATGTTCTGGGTGCCAGCAGCAACTTCCTGTCCTAATTTTCAGTAGAATTCTCATGCCTCTTTCTAGAAAATTGAATGACTTTGTTCAGTGCTGTGTCCACCCCAAAGGGGAGGAATGGAAGCAGGCTAATCCCATTTTTAACTTTGATAGTAAACTTGTAATTTCCAAATCAGCTCTTCAAATGAAAAGGCAGACTCCTACCTTCTTCTTGTCTGAGTTTTGATTTGATCATCACTTCACAGGGGAATTTTTCCTGTATCATAAGTTAAGTCCAGAATTCCATCATGTCCCCTTAGAGGAAAATACAGAAAAGTCTTCATTCTGGCTTCCAATGAAGTACCAGGGAGCAAAGTGTGTTAGGTCCAGGGCCGAGGTCACTAGTAGATTGACAGTTAGTTTATGGGTTAGATAATTTATTCCAGGCAAAGGAAGGAAGGAAAGCAAGCCCTTAAGTCTGCATTTACAGAACATTGAAAGTAGACACAAGTATGACCTCTTGTGGTAGAAGAATCTAAAAGGAAAAGGTCAGAAAACTGGGGAAGGAGGTAGGAAAGTTCTCAGAAACTTCTAATGTGATGACTGTCATTTGGGCATCTCAGAGCTTCCATTCTAGAGAAGCACTGTCACTTGAAAACACTTTCTTCAGCTCTTCAAGGCCTCTAATTGGTAGTAGACAAGTATCATGTGACATGTGAAATTAACCAGTTTAATGGTTCCTCAGAGTCACAAATTATCATTCACAGAGCAAAATCAATTTGATCCTTTTATTGAATGCCAAATGATAGGTCTTACTGTTCAGAAGGGAAATCTATTTTTATTAAAATTGCAAGAAATGGACTATCTAATATGTATTCTATAAACTAAATAGGCAGAAATGTTATAACTGGAATTAGTAGGATTAGAGAAAGGAATTTAAGTCTATGTTAATCATCATTCTATCACTATAAAAGACTACCTGAGATAATTTATATAGAGGAAAAGTTTACTTTGTTCATTGATCTGAAGAGTCTGTTTCAAGGTCAGACAGACCTGTGGCTCTGGATATGTGGTGCAGGTATTACATGACAATGGTAGGGTGTGGGTTGTGGAACACATTGTTCATCTTGAACCTCAAAGTAAAATAGAAAGAAGAGACCAATCTCTTGAGTTTGCTTCCAGACTATTCACAATAAGGAGTTCTCCTTTGAGAATATCTCCCACTGGTATTTGTCTGAAGATCTTTAACAAATGAGCTTTGGGGGATGGGCAGTGAAGATGCAGACTGCAGCAACTGGGAAGACAAAGCATACTTCCATTGGCAGAATACTTGAAGACACAAGGATGATGGAAACAAGAGTTTCAATATCCTAGTAAAGAGATGGAAGGTCAAACAAGGCTGGAATTTGGAAGGTTTTTAAGATGACACCAGACATTGAGATCACAGCATGGAAGAAACATGCTCAGAATGAAGGGGAATGCAGTCAGCTTTTTAGTTTGAGGGTGTCTTGTACAGTGTGGATGGGTAAGCAGTGAGTTGACTTTGCTTTCCACTTTCTACTGGTCATAAAAATATGGAAGTTAGAAGAAGCCTTTACAGGACCAGGAGAGAAGAGATAACACAATCAGTAGCATGAATTTTTACATGTAACATTGCATTTTAACCTCATAACAATCATTCAAGATAGAGGCTATTAATATATTTACAGTTGCCAAAGACAACACAGATAATTCATGGATACACCAAAATTCCAGCTAAAATCTGGTTGACTTCATGTCAAGTTGTTTTATTTTAACATCTCATGCTTGATTCTTTCACATACACCCTTTGGCCCCCTTCAAGCTTGTCCTCAGAGGACCTTGGTTAGCAGTAGTAGGAATGTTGATAGATCGGGGTTGAGTTTCTTGTTTAACCAGTGTCAACAGTTCTTTTAAACAATCCCCCAGTTACGCTGTTTACTCTGGAATACAGCTCGAATCAGCTTCTTCTCTCATTGCATTGATCACACTCAGAGACTTTTGTGGCCTCTACATAGAAGAGTATATCCTCTATTTTAAAAGCATTTTAGTAGTCCAAACGGATCTTTATTTACAGGGAGGCAGTCAATTTAAAGAGGCAAATGGCTTTAGGTTTCTCAAGAAACAGGCAACAAAAATATGCTACATGAGAAGGTATTTTGGGACAAAATTATTATTGAAGAGAAAGGAAAAGCAAGCAGGGGCTAGACAAGTAGAGCAACCATAAATGAGGGCAAGACGGACACTTGCAGAGGAAACTGGAAAAGAAAGATTGTTGGTTGGAGTTTGAAGCTAGAGGGGGCTCTGTATTGTTCCACCATAACTGCTTCTATCATATATGCCCTGCATGTTCAGTGACTAGCTGGGCAGTGTGCATTGTGTGGCCCCAGTGTGAAGTATCAGGACAAACCCAAAGTGTGCAAGCTGAAGGCTGACCCTGGAAGGAGATCTGAGCAGCACATCTGCTCCCTAGGGGATCTGTTGGCCTGAAACTGACTTATCCTCTTTGAACTTCTACAGGTTTAAAATACAGGCAGCATGGCTGCTTTGCCACAGTCATTGTTTGCCTAGTTCCAGGGCTGGGTCAGCAGATACCTTCTCCTCCCTTGGTGACTTGATCCAAAACAGCAAGTTAAGACTCATGAGGGAAAAATAAACAAGTTTGTACAGTTCATACAGAGATCTGGTTCTTCCCTTGATATGTGACTGGGAGGGGTGAGGAGGTCTCATCTATGTGCCCAGTGACATTCTTGAAGACTTCACAGAGCAGGGTAGAATGCTGCTGGAGCACACGGCCAGGGACTGGCAGTATCTAAGAGCTGCCCACCCTTGGCTACCATGTTTGCTTCTCTTCCTCAATATCCAGCACAATTTCCTCAATAGACTCCCTGGGGGTCATTAAAAGAAGAAACAACTTACACTCTATTTTGCATCCTAGATTTTTTTCTTGGTTCATTAGTTTTTTGTCCTGTTACTCCAAGACTTCATTGAAACCTGTGTAACTAATGAAAGAGATTCTTTGGTCTGCTTTTAGACTTCTTGTTTTCCTGGATTGTGGAGTTGGGATCTCTTATCCTACTATGTCTTCCTTTGCTTTATCAAGAAATTCCAGATTCCATCATTGCAGTAAAGCCACACCTAGCCAGACAAAGAAGAGGCATTCTGTTGAAAATATTTGTGATGCTGTTGGAGGCTGGTTTTTCTCTACTGACATCATGAAAACAACATTCTTGATTTGGGTGTTATGACAAGAACAAGTCTTTTGAATCATTCAGTAAACATTTGAAAACATTTGCCAGGTGATAGGCATTTAGCAAAGTTGAGCAAAGACCAACCCAACTTCTGTCTTAAGGAATACAAAAAATTAGCAGAAGAGTCAAATAACCCACCCCACTCCCCCCCAAAATAAAGGAAGAAAAGGGAAAAAAGTAACAGCGACTGCTATGAAAGAAACAAATAGTATTGGGAGAACTGCTATGACTTAAGAAAAGAAATAAGAGGAAAAGCATTTCTGAGAAAATAACACTTTGCAGGGTGAAGAGTCACATGATGTCCTGACTTGAGAAAGACAAAGCATTCTAGAATGTACAACAGCAAGTGCAAAGACCCTGTGGTGGGGAAGGGTTGCCTCATTATGGGCCTGTGTGAGAGTCAGTGAAGGTAGAGCTCAGAATGAAGAGAAGCAGGGACCCAGGGCATGGCAGAGAAAGTGTTGAACCATGTGAGATCCTATTAAATCTAGAATACAATATTTTTCCTTAGAGTAATTAAAAGTAATTTAAGTGGGTTGTTGGTGAGTAGTGACAACATCAGGCTTAGATTTTGAGAGATCAAGGGACTGACTGGATTGAAAGTGGTCCAAGTGAGGAGAAGAAGAGGAGGAAGGAGTCTGTCTGTCTGTCCTAATGAGTGACAAGGACTGTGAAAAAAGCTGAATTAACCTGGCAGGGTTTGCTGGTATTTCAAAACCAGTAGTCAACCAATCAATAAAACTCTTAAATGTGATCTTTTTAGTCGCAATATTCAGAACAAAGGAAAATCACCTATGTGTGTGCACGCATGTACATGTGTTGTGTGCATGTATGCATGCAAGTGTGTATGTCTGGAGATGAAGCACAGAGCCTTGTACATCTTGTACATGCATAGGCAAGTGCTCTGTCATTGAGCTACTTCCTTGTCTAGTTGAAAGAAGCAATACTCATAGTGTATCTTTGCAGCACTGAGATCATCTCAATTTTTCAAAATATGAGTTTTAGATAGTACAGACAAATTAGCCTCTTTTTGTAACTTTAGTGTCTCACAGATATTTCTTGATGTTTTAATTCATGAAATTTGAGCACAAGATTATACTTGTCATGTTACTGTGTTGAATGATACCTGTGATTTATTAAAATGAATAAGGAGAGAGCAGGTATCTAGAGAGGGGTGATTTAGATGGCAATCTAAAGATACTTAATCTGACTGGAGGCTGCTAGCAATCACTGAAAGTGATTTTTTTTTATTCACTCAGCCATTGCCAAACAAACTGAATGGTAGAAATGGAGAGTGCTGAGACAAGGAACATGTTAAAGTACAGTGCTCTCTTAGGATGGGTCCAATGTTCAGGTTTACTGGAATTATTTTATCTAGAGTTTTGAGAGAAATCTGTTGAACTGTTGCTATTTTCAATGTGTGTTCTGTAAAATTTGTTTGGAAAGGAGAGGCAGAAGGACATAAAAATCTTATATCCATTGCTTATAGAGACCTAGTTGGAGGACCAATTTGAGGCACATAGCCAAATGGTCTTACTAATATGGAACCATGAATCAGTCCATTTTACCCTGAGTTTTGCTTATATGCCAGAGGTGGGAGTTATCTTTGAATTGAGATAATCCAGTAAATGTTAGTTTACCAAGCAGAGAAGCCATTGCACCTCCCCACCTTGGCTTCAGAAGAGAAACAGAGGAGAGGCATTTACTGGTGGAGCCCCAAACACCTGAGAATTCTGAGAGAATATTTCTGTTTAACACTTGGATCTTGAAGGGGTAACAGAAGCTGTAGCCCAGGAAGACAGTTTCATTATGCTGAGACAGTATCCAATAGAAAACAGATGGCTAGAAGGGCCTTGAAGCAGGATACAAACACATTAAGAGATATATCCAGTGAAGATCCTTCTCATCAGAACATTGTGTGTGTGTTGTATGTATGACTTGAGTTACTTCAGAAAAACGTTTTTATTTTTGTCTATGTGCATATGCTTGCCTGCTTCTCTGTATATGCAATTGTATGTACTTGTGCCTATAGAAGCCAGAAAAGACATCAGGTTCCCAGGAACAGGAGTTGCAGGTGGCCGTGAGCTGACAGAGGTTGGTTCAGGGAACTAAACTAAAATTTTTGCAAAAGCATTAAGTGCTGTTAATCACCGAATCATCTTTTCAATCTGACACTCAGCTTTTGTGGAGGTATTGGTGACTGAAAGTTGTACAAGAAAGTTTCTGGCCCAGCTACCCCTGCTGTCTAAATGAATCTCTCCTGTCCACAGCCTGGTCTAGCCTGAATTTGAATGTTTGGCCCATGACTCAGGTTTATTGTTAGCTAGGTTTCACATCTTACCTTATTCTTATTAATCTGTCTTGCCACATGGTCTGTGGCTTACCTGTACTCTATTATACTTGATTTTGGGGTGGCTGGATCACATCTCTCCTGACTCTGTCCTTCTTCCCCTTTATTTATGCTCTAATTTCTTGCCTGCTTCTAAGATGCCTTGCCATAGGTCAAAACAGTCCCTTTATTAACCAATGATATTCACAGTGTACAGAAAGACATTCTACATCAGCAAGCTAAGTTCTCATGCTATCAGGGCAGATACATTATGAGTGAGCCATTTTCCAGTTCCCATAAAATGATGATTTTTCAAACTCAGCAGAGGAGCCCTCAAAACACAGCAGTGCAGAAAAGGTATCTTCGTGCAATACAAAAGTGAGGCAGAAACTCTAGAATTTATATAGTGACTGGATACGAACTATGGATGAAAATGGGACAGCAATGTAAATGACCAAATTCCTAGAAGAGGTAACTTCTCAGAGGTGTCACTCTCTGAGAAGAGAGAAAGAAGCCTATCTGGGAAATGGTTTGGAATGTGCTAATTCACATCTGAGAGTTATAATGGTAGAATGAGACATGCCATGTATACTCAGATATGGGCTCAGATTCATACCCAAGTATTAATTGTGAGCACAAAAGTAGCTGGGCATGGTGGTGCAAGTTTTTAATTTCAGCCCCTGTGAGGCAGGGGCAAGGGCAGAGGTCCGGTAGGCAAATGCAAGCACTATTTTTTTTTTTAACAAAAGACAGAAGAATTATAATACAGTGCAGTTAATTAAAGAAACTCCATCATGGAATTCACATGTACTTCAATTGGAATCTTATTGACCATTGCCTTTGAGATGTCAAAAAACAACCCTGACTTTTTGATAGCCATATGTTAAGTATTTTACTGATAACATGCCAGGCTGGTAGAAAAACTAAGAGATTATAAATGTTAAGTATTCATGCAATGTCTGGCACTTGGTAGATGTGGTTTGAATAGGAATGGCCCCCATAGATGCTCGGTTGACAGTGATTGGCACTATTAGGAGGTATGGCCTTATTATAGTGGTTGTGGTCTGTTTGAAGAAGTGCTGGGGGTGGGGGTGGACTTTGAGGTCTCAAGCCAGGTCTACTGTTCCATTCACTCCCTCCTGCTTGTTTACCCTGATGAAGAACTTTCAGCTACTTCTCCTGCATCTTGTCTGCCTGCAGGCCACCATGCTTCTCAACAGGATGGTAATGGACTAAACCTCTGAAACTTCAAGCCACTCTAATTAGATATTTTCCTTTATTAGAGTTGCTGTGGTAATGGTGTCTATTTATAGCAATAGATATCCTAAGATAGTAGGTGTTTTATAAACACCCACTTTTAGTATCTAGCTCATTTTGTTGGAGGAGGAAAAATGCTCAAAGATAAAAGCTAATATCAAAAAAGCTAGAAGCCAAAGAAAGCTGTATCAACATTTCTGGCCTGTGCACTATGCAGAAAGAAAGGGCATTGAGGCACAGAGCCACAGGCAGACACCAAAACAAATGGATTTTGACACAGTTTTGAGGGATGGAGTCTTTGACACTAAACTGTTGAAGGGAAATCTGTGGAGGTTCAGCCCTGCCTCATTTCTCTAAGACACCCATGTAGCAAGTCTCTCTGTGGTAAGACATAGTGTAGCACTAGGATGATACAACTGTGTCATATGGTAATATTATTTTGAGTTTTAAGGGAAACCTCTGTACTAATTTCCATTGTAGCTACAAGAGTTTTTGGTTCCAGTACTGTAAATAAATGCTTCTTTCTTCACATCCTTGCCAGTATTCATTGCTACTGTTAGCCACAGATGAATGAACGAGGAAAATGTGGTACATATACAATGGGATTGTATTCAGCTATAGAGAAAAATGACATCACCAAACTCAGAGGAAGTTGAAAGAAAATTTTTCTGTAAGCAAAGTTTTGAGACTGAGAAAGACAAATATGTATATGTGTATGAGAGTATAGACAATAAAAGCAGAAAGGGGGCCAAGAAATGAAAAAATGAGGACTCTAGATAGGGTTGAGGAGGCAAAAACAAGATAGTAAGATACATATGACATAGAACTGGAAAAGGAGATAGTGGGGCGAGGAAGGGAGCTGTCTGCAAGTGGAGCTGGGGACATGGAAAGACCGGGAAAGACAACAACATGGACAATGAATGAAAATATGTTGAACCTGATTGCTTTGTATGTTAATTAAATAAATAACCAAGAACCATATAGTTTCTGGTCTAGGCTTCTGGATCTGCATTTTTATGAGAAGGAAGAAAGTACAGATGTGAGCAAAACACTGGGCTGGAGACAATGGGTCTGGTGAGGAACATGGAGGTATCTTGGGGCCTCCCAGAATGTTGTCCACAAAAGCCAGGCTGCTCCTAAGACATTAGCTAAGGTTCCTGCTGGGCATTATCAGCCTCTACACCCTTTGCCTTTCCTAGTAAGTGATCCTGTGTTTCTCTTTCAATCACACTTAAACTTTCTTAAATGGAAAATGTGAATGATCAATAATAACTCAAAGTGGAAATGTGGATGGACTAATTTCCTGTGGTACTACAGCCACCGCTTCAACTACTATGACATGCTTTATAAATCCTCCCTTAATTTTCTACCAGTTTCAACTTTGTGGAGTTTTTTCCTCTATAAAATAGTTATCTGACAGTTACTACACATTAATAAGAGTTGCTAAAAATAATGAAATTCATTTACCATGCTGGGGATAGAGTTTTGTCTTTCAATGGGGATATTTATTTGAAATTATATGAAATATCTAAGAGATAGAGTGCTGGTACAATTTTAAGCAACAATTACATCTGATGTGGGTATTGGTATTTTTTATGCAGAACTCTTAAGGAGTTCAGTAATCCAGTTTTCTTTTCTGTGTGTTGTATTTGCCAAATGCTGAGTTCTCAGTAAATATTACATAAACACACGAGTTAATTCCTAGTGACAAGATAATCTAAACCTCTACTTTCTCTCTTCTGTGGTGATGTGTGGGTGACTCTGGACCAGAGAAATTGCAGCCTTCAAAAAAACACGCAAGCATTGTACCCCAGTTTTGGAAAGGCATTTTTTTGTGTGTGTTGATTTGAAACTTGGCTTTGGTTTTCGTTTATCTGTCACTGATTTAGGGGGAGAGGAGAATTCTCCCACAGGGAAATCAGGGCCCACTAACATAGCAACTGAATGCATCCATGGCTGGGCTAGGAGTCATTGCCATTTTGGTCACTTCCAGATGTCTGCTGCTGTTGTTTTAAAAGAAGGGGGAAGGCATGTGACATGCCCACTGCACAGCAGAAGTCATTTCTCTTCTAGGACTATGAACTCATTTTTAATCATCACTATACTCTTTAGATGAATTTGATAAAGACTTTAAAATTAAACTTGAATTTAGTAATGCCCATTTATACACTTGATTGTATTGTAGCAATAGGTGAATAGAAGACTTGTGAATATCAGCATTTCCCCTGCCCACCCCCCAACATGACTATCAAAGACTTGCCCCTACTTTGGTATGATTTACTATTCATGAAGTGCCAGCTTTGAACATATGTTGAATGTGTCAGGCTAATCACTCGATGAGCCAACTGCCTCCAGTAACTATTGTTTTGACCCAACCAGATGCTTTTCATGATCTATTCTCTTCTCATGCTATTTTCAGGGCATCTTAACTTTCATATTTGTGATTATGAATTATAAAAAGACATTGGACTATAATATTTATGGACACAGGGATGCAACTCTCTGAAACCTTTTCAAAAAGTATTTCCAAGGTTCTTTCAAAGAGTCCTGGCCAACACCAAGGATTATGTTATACTAGATTGCTAGCATGTCTTGGTTCTTTCTTTCCTTGGGAAGATATGGTACTAACAAGATCCATATCTTGAGAGACAAAGAAAGCACAAGGAGAAATGGATAGCTCACTATTCAAATGCATGGAATTTGGGCTAACACCGGATCATGTTCAAATTCTGTCATATCCTAGCTCTGTGAACTTGGGTAGTTACTTCTTTAAAATTGAATTTGTTTACCTGAAAAGTGTGTATCAGGGTAGCAGCTACTGAATATTTATGTGTGTTAGTTGAGGGGCCATCTTGTGGTAAATGACCCCTTTTCTATATAACCAAGTTGTGAGCTAGCAAGAGGAAAAAATAAGGGTAAGCCAGATGTAAAAATTATAGTATCTTTTATGGAAAAGTAGGTTTCACAGCTAGACTGTATGTCAGAACAGGTATCCATTTGCATGGGCAGACAAAGCCAGTATGTGCTTCCAGAAGGGAAGGATGACTTCCTTTTTATCACTTGGATTATACACTCAGACTTGTTTCTGTTCCTTGGGCTGGGAACATTATACCTAGAGACCATCTTCTTATGAAAGGAACATTGAGATGAGGAAGATCGAGTGACCCAAAAGCAACAACTTCTGAGGGCTCACTGGGTGGCTCTGTGAGAAGGGGGCAGTGCCACTAAATTACCAACAAAAATATATTAGCTGAGATTGTTATTATGGTGAGTATTACTGAATGCCAGGGCTGCAGTAAACAAGTGAGTAAGGGCCAGTTGCTGAAAGAAGCAAATGGTAAGGAAAATAATACGTGCCGTCCTACACTTAAAAAAATAAACAGTTGAGGATGTAACCTTTAAACTGAAACAGAGGTCAAGTGTCTGGACTTAGCAGATTCTATTCTTGTTGTTGTCCTGACACAAGAAAACCAGCATGGAAGCCCAGGACAGGGTAGATGAGGCTTCAACTGGATGAATGGGAAACAACATGGCATGAGAATGGGAGCCAGAACCCTCACCAGGGCATAGCCTACTGCAATCAAGATCTCTGCATCCTTGGCATTTTCCCCATTCACCCTATTGGATTTCTTATTGGAGAAGATTAGCCCACCTGTTCCCTAATGGAAGTTTATGTTAGTTGTTCAGCTCTACATATTCATTTATGTTGAACTGGTCAGAATTTGGCAGATAAATAACCAATAAGTTTTATATATATTAGAAATAATTTACATTTACATTTGTTATATATTTTACATATTATGCATGATATAAATTAATAGAACATTATAATGCACTTTTATATGATATATATAAAAATAATCATTTTAATAAACTGACCCACAATTATCAAGGCTGAGACATCTCATAATCTTCTATCTCTAAGCTAGAGACTACTGAAGAAGCTTGTAGATAATTAAGTCCAAGTACCATGAGCATCTAGACGCTTTGGTCTGAGTTGCAGTCTGAGGGCAGGAGGTGATGAGAAAAAGTGGCCCAGCTAAAGCATCACAACAGAAAAGGCAGGGGAGTACACTTCCATGTCCATTATTTTGCTCAGGCCTCTCATTGGATGGGATGCTCTGATGTTGGAAACAGCAATTTGCTTTATTGAGTTCATCTACACCAATGCAAATCTCATTAGAAATACCTTCAGTGACACCCAGAAATTTTAATATAGTATTTTGGGGGACTTAACCATCACAGATGGGCTTCATTTCTTAAGATAAAGGATGAAGTCGCAGACCTATATGGTACAGTGGGGCTTAACACATGGTTGTTTACCTACGATTCTCACATCCCATCTTGGACTAGTTAGAACCACAAACTCATTTGAGGTTATTTATTTGTGTGTGTGTGTGAAATTTTATTTTTTCCTGGTTTGTATGGTATTAAAAAACAAAGTTTGAAAGAATGAGTTTTTCAGATCCCACCAACATCATGTTTGAGCTTGGCAGGATGTTTGCTTAGGTCAACTTTCTCAGTTCCTTCTCTTCATTTCCCCTTCTAGGGCTTATTAGCCATGGCAGCTTTTCATGTCCATTTCTATGGTGACCTACCCCATTTCCTCTTCCATTACTAGTAGGTCTTATAGTCCTTCCACTGGGTGGATATAAGTGACATTAAAGACAGATAAGTGGCTTTTGTAAGGGTTTCAATAGTAACTCATCTGGTTTCAAGAAGATATCCCAAACAAGATGATTGTTTAAGTGATAACCAAAGCGAAGGCAGCTAGGAGCTGGAGAGTGAATATATAAGATGATATTAAAGAAACAATGCTTCAAGGATGAAAGAGAAAATATGAGAGAGAAAACACCAGGATGTTCAGCTTTCTGTGTGCAAAGATGGGATAACATGGTGTTTTGGGGGGATGGTGACTCTTGCCCGGGCAGATAATTTTTGGGGAAGATGTAGTGCACCAAAGAACATGACTGTTTTGTGGAAATTCTATCTATCTGCCTGAATGAGACTTACTGCTTCCTGTATTATCTCACCTGCTTATTTTTGTTAAGTATCTGAGACACACAGAACTACGGTTAAGGAAAACAGATCTAATTATGGGTGAAGTGACAGGGAATAGACACCCAGTGCAATATTTTATGGAGGCACAGTCCAGAGGTCTCCAACAAACTCTTTAAATGGTGCATAAAGGTTTTTTGATGTTTAACTCAATGGGCCTTTAATGGTAATTGCTGCACATCAGAGCAAGCCAATACTTGGTTAAAACTTTGTCTATTTAGAAGTTACTGAATTTTAGATGTTTCTATCAATATGACAACTATAAATATTAATGCCATTGAACAGAACAATAAGGCTCATGTCAGACTGTGACTGCAATGGAAGTTAATGTTACTATTTTTCTTTAAGTTCATCTTTTCCTCTGTGTAACTCTTCACAATATCTGCTAAATGGCTTTGTTGTTGGATTTTAGGGCCTGGCACAGTACTCTGTCCTCTTTTATGGCTACTACGATAATAAACGCACGATTGGATGGCTGAATTTTCGGCTACCTCTTTCCTACTTCCTAGTGGGGATTATGTGCATTGGATACAGCTTTCTGGTTGTCCTCAAAGCGTAAGTTTTTAATCTGATTTCTGGAATCAAACAATCATTTTGAAAATTGGATGTAATACTAATACTATTTTATGCCTAGAGAATATCAAGTGTATAAGAAATGATTCAGCACTGAGGTTAAACTATAAAAGGGTTTGACATAATCACAGGCTTTGGGGAGCTTCTCATAGTTGAAAGGTGGCAACCTGCAGGCCTGGGAATATAATCAGTAGTGGAGTACTTGCATATCATGTGCAAGGCCCTGGGTTCATGTTATCATGTCACTATGCCTATACTTCACCATCCTCATCCAAAAAATGAGGAGAAATAGCTGTTTTAAATTATCTAGTTGAAAAATTAGAAAGTAAAATAAAAAGAAACTACTTTGAGCATTCCAGGTAGAAAGTTTTTTTTTTTTTTGGTTAACCCAAGCTCGCCCAGTTCTAGGTCTGAAAGTCATGGGAATTCCTGGCCACTGGATGACTGGTCATCTTAATCTTTTCTTTGTTCTCCCTTTTCAAAGCTCTGGGATCCTGATACTAAATTCAGTATCCAAGCTTTGAAGGCAGGCTATAACACCTGAACACTGTAATTTGGAGGCTAGGAAACCATCAGTTTCTTCATAGGGTTTGAAGTTAATAATTAAACTAAAGGTGATTTGCTTCCCCAAATATAGCTGTTCTCAACCAAAGCAATTCTACAAGCTAAAACGTCTGGATATTACTGGCATATTTCACATCTATCAAAGTTCTGGGAAGAGCTGAATAATTCATTGAATGTATGCCTAATTAGGAGCTTATTAATGCGACCCTATCCCAGGAGGTTTTCCCAAGACTTCCCTATCACAAGGTTACTCAACAGTACACATATTTACTTCTGTTTATAAGCCTGGAAATAATGCTATGCAGAAAATTGACTGAAATATTCTTTACTACTTTATGTTGGCATGAGTAAGATGTAAATGATGCTAGAATTTTATCTACATACACTATCTTACATGTATCATAAACTAACATGTATCATAAACTAGTACAAGCACAAACATTTTTAAATTGGGAAAGCTGGAGATATTTTTATTTCAGAATCTCCAACAGAAACCATAATTTATGCTCAAGGTAATAATTAACATTTGCCTAACACATACTACACATTATGAAAACCATTAGCTGTTCTCTTATTTTTTGTTTGATTTTTGGTTTTGGTTATGTTTTTTGAGATGGGGTTTCATGTATCCCAGGCTGGCCTCAAATTTACCTCTTCCAGAGTGATATGATAACAAGAGTGTATCACCATGGCCGGTTTATGTGGTGCTGAGGATGCAACACAAAGTTTCATATACACTAGGCAAGTAATCTATTGAGCTTCATCTCCAGTGAAAACCTTTACCTCCTAACTACTGTTAAACCACTATAATACTATTTTACAGGCTATTAAATAAAGAGTACTGGAAACCATCTGCCCTTAGGGCCTGTTTAAACCCAAATTTGTAGGTGAAAAGTTCTCTGCCACATGTTGCCCACCCTCTGTGTTCTTCATCATCTACAGGACTAAGTGGTTTCTCCAGTGTGTCTTGGATAGTGGCTGAGGACATATTAGCTGTTATTATGAAGTGGATGGAGAATTTAAGGTCCAGCAGCTTGGTGACCAGATTGTGCTCACATAGCCAGAACAGAATTTTGAATACCATTCTTTAACTCAGTAGTTCTCAACATGTGGGTTGCAGCCTCTTTGTGCATGTACGTGTGTGTGCGTGCGTGCGTGCGTGCGTGCGTGCGT
Source organism: Sigmodon hispidus (assembly GCA_004025045.1). Taxonomy (NCBI): domain Eukaryota; kingdom Metazoa; phylum Chordata; class Mammalia; order Rodentia; family Cricetidae; genus Sigmodon; species Sigmodon hispidus. The sequence continues at coordinate 48,912 of PVIH01005649.1, forward strand.
GTGTGTGTGTGTGTGTGTGTGTGTGTGTGTGTGTGTGTGTGTGAGGTATTGAATGACTCTTTCATAAGGGTCACCCAAGTCCATTGGAAAACACAGATATTTGTGTTATAATTCATAACAGTAGCAAAATTATGGCTATGAAGTAGCAACAAAAATAATGTTATGATTGGGTTCACCACAACATGAAGAACTGTATTAAAGGGTCGCAGTATTAGGAAGGCTGAGAACCACTGTCCTAATTGCTTTCTTAATTTTCTAATCTTTGAAGAGGATTCATTCATCTTATGAAGACAAGATACATCTTTAGTTTGTTTTGGGTGCCTTTTCCAATTTTAAAATCTGTTTTAAAAAACATCCTTTTGTCTGTTGTAAAATTTTCTCGGAGTTAAATTGCCTTGATATGACTTGTACTATTATTTTTTCTTAAAAATAATCTTATCAAATATAATTGTATTACAAAATCCCTTTATATTCCAGATCACACTATAATCAGTAGCTATCTCACAAATAATTTCCAAATCAGCAAAAATATTTCTACATTCTATTTAAATTGTCATTTTCTAAACCACTTTCTTTTTTCTTTTTTTTGCATGTACTTACTCCAAACCTAATATATCTTTGCCCCAACTCAAACCTTGCCTAAATGTGTTCCATATTTCCTGACATGGAATCTTAGCATCAAAATTGTGTCTTTCTCCTTTTCCAACCACTAGTTACATTCTCTTTTGTTGAAAGATTCCCTTGAATCCTTAGAGAAAAAACCCAGAGCTTCACATGGACTCCATGCTAATGTATTACTTGTCAATAATATTTCCACTGGAGATGATAATATTCACTGTTTCTAATGATGAAATTTAGACCCTAAAGGATGCCTTGGAAGGCCTTGTGAGGCTGAATTATGGGAACATGACATCCTGGCAGATCCAACATAGCACATGACTGTCTCCTCCTCCTTTCCAAACTGTAGTTGGTCTTTTTTCAAGAGTGCTTGGAACAGAAGGGCAGTGATTTATGGAAGGCCTGAAGTCACCATGTTCCATTTCATGTCACTGCCTGTCACATGAGCTGTATCTAAAAATATGAGATACAAAATGCAAAATTCTCTTCTTACAAACACTTCACAGGATGGGTGACAAATATTTATGAAGTGAAGATGACATTGTCAAAACCTTTTATAATGTCAAGAACAGAACTGGAAAGCAATATCATTGAAAGCATGTATACAAAAGGCTATTCATGGTATATGTGTTTATTAGCAAAGCTTTTCCCAGTGCTAAATATACTTCTATTCATTTGAAAACAATGTAAGGTATCTTTACTATGAGCAATCTAGGGAGCAATCTAGTGCCTGGGGACTTCATGATGAATAAAATGGGCCTTTGCTGTCATGATGATCAACAAGGGAAATGGGCTGTACGCAAAGGCTTGGCCAATGGTTCTGGCTTCAGTTCTATGATTTTGTCTTGCACTGTTTTCCAATCTAGTCTTTGTCTCATTTTTGTTTGAAGAATAGAGTTCAGGCAATGAGCCTTAAGATACTTCTACCTTTCCTCTGTAGGGGATTTATCCTGTCAATCTCTTTAGGTATTAAAATAATCAGTGTATAGTAGGTATTTTTATCACTACAGAATGAGAAAATTAAGTAAAAGTTACATAAAATTTAAAAGTCAAAGTTTTATTGTCTATTTATATGAATAGACTATTTAAAAATGTTTTCTCAACGTTTGCAGTTTGCCCATGACTACTGTTTTCTCATTCCCTTGCCTACCTTTCTTACTTTTTTTCTGGCTGCTGTATTGAACTTCTTTTTACAGGATGACTAAAAATATTGGTGATGATGGAGGTGGTGATGATAATACTTTCAACTTCAGCTGGAAGGTATTCTGCAGCTGGGACTATCTGATTGGTAATCCTGAAACAGCTGACAACAAATTTAATTCTATCACAATGAACTTTAAGGTAAAGTCAAAAAGCCCAAAAGCTTATATTTTGTTTCCTAAGAGTTTCATTTTGAGAAAAGGATATACATGGATAAAAAATATGACTTTATTCATAATAAAAAAAGAAAAATTTAAAAAAAGAGTTTCATTGGAGAACATTCCAGGTGAATTATCATCTATTTTGAAAATTTCAAGAAGGATGTTCTCAGCATTACTGCCTAACATGATGTGGACCTGAGTCTTATTATGGCAGAAATATCTTATGACCCATACATCTGTGTTTTCTCCTCAGGACTTTTCTTCTCCAAATTTGGTAATACAATATTGCTATCTGGTTAAAACAGAAGTTCACTGGTTATCAGAATTAGATAGTTCAAATAATGTGACAATGCCCACTAGCTAGTTTTAGAAACATGTAGGCTCAATATGTAAATTAATTCTAAAATGTTACAATATAGCTTTAAAGTAATACTGAGAGAACAGGACATGGTTGCACAAACTTGTACTCCCAGCATTTGGGGGATGGGAGGCAGGGGAATCAGGAATTTATGTACAATCTCAGCTACAAAATGAGTTTGAAGACAGCATATGCTGCATAAAATTATTTCACAAAAGCAAAGACCTACATGCTGACCCCACTTCACCCCCAGCATAAAAATTAGGTACTAGAAGAAGGCATTATTTAGAATGAAGATTCTCCTGGTGTTATGATTTGAAAGGGCCTCGTGCAGCCCAGGCCAGCCTCAAGCTTGCTATGTAGTAGATACTAACCCCAATCTACCCATCCCCCTGTTCTGTCATTATTCAGCTACTTTATGGAATTTCAGATCTAGTTTACAGTCTTGTTTCTTGTTTTTCTCAATTCATTGTCTTTTTCACAACTCTATTTCTCTTGTGTTTTGTTTTGCCTGGCTGCAGGAAGCCATCATAGAAGAAAGAGCTGCTCAGGTGGAGGAGAATGTTCACCTCATCAGATTCCTGAGGTTTCTTGCTAACTTCTTCGTGTTCCTAACACTTGGTGCAAGCGGATACCTCATCTTTTGGGCTGTGAAGCGATCCCAGGAATTTGCACAGCAAGATCCTGACACCCTTGGGTGGTGGGAAAAAAATGAAGTTCGTCTCTGCATGCTTTTAACATGCTTAGAAACTCATACTTGCTATTTTCAGTGTTGCGTTTCAGCAGTTGAACAGGAGACAAGTCTGTTCCCTGCCTGGTGCTCCATTCTACTCTTCTGTTTACCCATCATACTGCATATTTCCCACCGTCTTCCTGGCATGTTTCCAAATCTGTGCTCTGGGGTTTTTAATCTATGATGAGATGGAAAGTTAGAATGAGAAGAGAAAAGAGATGGTTTTATAGAGAGAAGGATGGATGTTAGGAGATGGCATGACAGACAGAATTAGGAAAACCAGACTAACAGACTTGATGTTTTATTTCAACTCCAAGACTCTTCCTATAACTTAATATTGCTTTCTCTGAAGATGTCACTTCTACAACTAAAAGGCCAGATTCCTGATTAGTTTGTCCCTAGTTTCTATACCTATCTCATTGCCTGCTTAGTTTTGGGTTTCTGGGCTTTTCCCAGTGACACATCTATGTCTCTTTCTTGCAAAAGCTCTTCTTCCTCAGCTATTCAAATGAGGAAGACATGCTCTTGGCTAGATTTGCCTGGAAAAAGATCTGCCCAGTTAGTGTATAGGAGGGAGGTGAAATTGGTACTAAGTTATTGCTAGATTCTGATCACTTTAATAAGATGTTTTTGTGTACCCTACGATATCAATTCAAATTTGGGCATTTTCAAACCATGTGCAGATTTATGCTATGAGATGTTTAGGCATCCCAGATGGTAACTTCTACAAAGATGTCAGTAGATGAAAGAATTTTGAGATGACTCTTGATAAATATATGATTTGTGACCCAGTCTTGACGTTGGGGTGAGGAAAGCGGATCTGCCTGGAGTGGATGCTGAAGTAAGCCACCTTGGGACCATCAAACCTCCTGCCCTTGCTAGGGAGGAGATAAAGAGATGAGAAGAGAGAGTGATTAGGAGGGGGAGGAGGGGGAAGGGAGTTTGAACAAGGGGATACACGGATAAAAAAATGAGACTTTATTTATAAGAAAAAAAAGAAAAAAGAAACATCTTAGATGGCAAGTGATTCAGTAGAAATAATTTATATACTTCTATATAATATGCCTCTATAAAACAGTATAAAAACTTCTGAAGTGATAACAGTTGAAATGAACTACAAATTTAGAAGTAATAGTATCACAGCTTTTACATGTAAACCTGTGACGTGGTGATTATTAAATAGGGGGAATTTTTTTCCCTGTAAAGGACAAAAACAGCACAAAACATTTATCAAGTTTGTTTTCAAAATACTTTCATAATGTTAATAGCAAGTATAGGTAAAATGTTTATTCAGCTTTGATCCCTGGCACGATGGTCTTATTTTAGTATAAATGAATCATATTAAGTGTTTAATGGTTGCTTATCATTAGCTTGTTCCCATCATTCAGGAGGCTGAGACAGAAAATGAGTTTGAAGGTACCTACACTACTCAGTGAACTCTAGGTCCACCTACCTCAATATTCTGAAAGGAAGAACTCTGAGCTCAAGATACAAATGAAGATATTAATGGGGACTCAAAAGTAACTCCATACATCTACTAAAACAGAAGTTAAATTGACTTTAGATATACTTATATAGAATCTGTCAAACTTTTAGATTCAGTTGCAAATATTTCATGCTGATTTTATAACATGCTGATTTGTATATCCTCTTGATCATTCTAATAGGGTGTTCTTAGTAAAAAATTAAAAAATAGCTATTTCTAAATACATTCCAGTAGTTCTAATCATTAAAAATATGCAGGATACAGGAAGGAATAAAAAACTGTGCAGTGTTGATAGTTTGAGCGAGGTATTTAGAGAGCAAGTCTTAAGTTAGTATTTCCTTCCTTTTTATCTCCTTTCCAAAGTGCCCTGCTTCAGTATATCATAGTCAGTAGTCACATAGAACAGTGTGCTCTCTGAGCAGAGAGATATAAATTGTGCACTCACAATACCAAGGAACCATTATTATGGGCACATCTTCCAGCTCATATATACAGCTTGTATTATGAGTTGAATATTGTCTTTGTTGTTTTATTGAGAGCAAATACTAATAATGCATGGCATAATCTTAGTTTTATAAAATTTCAAAGTAACCTAGCTGAAAATATTCCTAACTTTTGGAGGGAAGCAGTAATAACTGAAACACCATGATCCTGTGTCTCCTTGTAGATGAACATGGTTATGTCCCTCCTGGGGATGTTCTGTCCCACACTGTTTGACTTATTTGCTGAATTGGAAGATTACCATCCTCTCATTGCTCTGAAGTGGCTCCTGGGGCGCATTTTTGCTCTTCTTCTAGGCAACTTGTATGTATTTATTCTTGCATTGATGGATGAGATTAACAACAAGGTGAGCCTTGTGTCTGGATTGTCCTTATCATCATGTTAATTTCCCAGTCTGGAGATTACCAGAAATGTCTTTGAAACTGTGATGTTTTATTTTTCTTTTTATTTTCTTTTTTTTCTGATTTCTAGATTGAAGAGGAGAAGCTTGTGAAGGCCAATATTACCCTGTGGGAAGCCAACATGATTAAGGCCTACAATGACTCCCTCTCTGGGAACACCACAGGACCACCCTTTTTTGTCCATCCTGCAGATGTACCTCGAGGACCCTGCTGGGAAACAATGGTGGGACAGGTAACATTATGAAGAAAAATATATGTCGTTGGTGAGCCAAATGGCCTGAATATTTTGTCCAAACTAGGGCTTTTTGGGTTTTGTTGATTAATAAAAATAGAGACAGTTTATTGAATATTTAGCAGTTGCTGGCTCTGAATTTTGTATTATTAATTCAGGAAGACTTATCCATCCCCTGAAATAAACACATTTTCTTCTTACAGCACTTTGAAAACTGTTCATTAAAGGATGGCTTACAATCATATGAAGATATTCATGCTACCTAGTATATTCTAACAAAGCACCCAAATTTAGATACAAACTCAAATAGCATTTATGTGGCACTCTACTTAGTGTTATTTGTTTTTATAAAAAAAAAAGGCTGTAGTGGTTCTATAATATCTATTTTTATCTAATAATTTTCCCTTAAGCCTTAAAAGAAATGCTATTTTATGATGGTTATGTAAATGACCCTAGCCTGACTAGTGATATTTTACAAAATAAAAGAAATAAGGTCTCATTGCTTATTGTCCAATAAAGGGAAATAAAACCAAACAAAAACAATAAGAGATGCTGTTTCAGAGTCTCCCACTTCTGTACAAATTCTATTTATGTTTTGTGAAGCTTGTAATTTTAGCTTACTGGAGCAAACACTCCTAATGTGCATTCAACCTTAGTTCATCAAGTAGAGAAACTTAAGTATCTTTTAGTGTTTCTAGAACACAGCAGTTCAGTTGTAATAGTCATGCAATCTCTGTGAATTATTTGAACAGATTTTAAAATTATATCTTCTGTCGGGTAATATCAATGTATCAGCACAAGTCTTACTGAGGTAATGCAGTATAAGCAAGAGTGGACTCAAAAGACATCCTCACTCTAGTTTGATGTTCATGAAGCTAAGTCAATTGTGATTTCAATTATGAGAGGAAAAAGTAAAATACACACATATATACATATGTAATACTAGAATTATATGACTGAAGGTAGAATAGAAAATGTATAGTCTAATAAAAGTATTTTGCATTATCTGCTTTTTAAGCATTTGATGGTCAGCTAAGTTTTTTTTCTTAGTGCATGCTGTTAGATTTTTAGGCCTTCACATATCATACATATTTCTAAAAACCTACATAAAGAATAAATTGAGGCTTGTTTATCTTTAAGAAAGAGCTGCTGTGAGCTATGGTGTGGTAGGCAGAACAAGGGACCTCCAAACCATTCACATGTTAACTCTTGGAACCCGTGAGTTGCCTTATTTGGCAGAATGGACTTTACAGATATAGGAGCTTAGCAGGATGAATAACTCTGAGCTATGTTGCATGAGTTTAATAGTTACAAGGGGACTTTTTGTAAAAGAGACACAGGTCATATCAGAGAACTGAGATAGGACAAAAGAAGCAGAAGCTGGAATGATGTGTTTTACAGATAGAGAAAGGGCAATGACTGAAGGGCTGTGGAAAACCTTTAGCAGGAGAAAGTTAGGAAAGCGGTTCTTCCCATGTCTCCACTTTGATTTTAGACTTCTGACTTCCAGATCAAGAAAATAGTTGTATTATTTTAATGTACCAAGTTTGTGACAGTTTGATCTATCAGAAACAGGCAGTCACTTATAGGCGCACATTTCAGTGCTCTTGGTGAAGAATGTTCTGATGGACTGCTTCTTCACATCTAACGTAGCCCCTAAATCTGCAGCCCAGCATTTGAAACCCTTAGAATGCACAGTTTGCAGACTTGTGGTTTGAGATGCTCTCTTCTGCAATGTGCGAGGAGGAAGCCCATCCTTTGACAGGCAAACACCCGATGAACAGGATTGGTAGAATTAACTAACTGTAAAGTATAAGCTGCAAAATGGCCATTTCTGAATAAGGGAATTAAGTAGACATGAAGCATCATTTTAAGAAAATTTTATATTCCTGATGCAGAAACTTCTGCAAAAGTCCTCCATTATGTAGACTCAGAATAACACAAAAACTATGTATTTAATCCTCCCTCCCTAGGGCCCCAGAACATGTAGTGTGTTTCAGAACATGCTGTGTGCTGCTATTTTCTTAATTACAACTCTAGTGAGTTTCCCATTTTTATCATTGTTGCTGCCATTCTCTCCCTCCTTTCTTCAATTTTCTGTTAAGAGACACAACTCCTTCTACTGGCTCTGCTGACTTTCCTATAAGTCTTTGATACCCTTTTGGAGAAAGAAAGCAGAAGAGAAGGGAAATATAAGATACTGACGAGGTTGGTGGATGCAACCGTTTTGAGTGCTGGTAAACACTGGCCCTTGTGATGTCAATATTTCCATCCATGTATCTGGAAACATTTCAATCACTTAGCCACTTAAACGTGAAAAACAAAGTAGTATCGGCAGTTTAATTTATGTAATTACAAAGATGTACCCTAAAAGCTCATTATTCTATGGGAACATTCCAGGCATTTGCTCTTCCTTTCTATCAGTGCCTTCTACTTGGTTCTCTTTCCATGATGCTATGGCACTCAAAGATCTCTTGATTCTAAAAGACAAACAAAAACCAGTTTGCTTTTCTTTCTGCTCTGCAGCATTTCTCAAAAAGTAATTTATTACCTACAATGGTATTTGAAATGTAGGCAACAGAAGCTTTCCTGTGAGCCAAGTAGCCATGTGAAGCTGTGGCTGACATTGTGTTTTGAAGAATAAGAAGCCACGTGCTGATGACCACAATGAAAATGGCAAACACTGATTGTCATTTAATGTGCCAAACATTAACTCCTTCAAATTTTAAGCCACCAGTGTGAGAGAGCCACCCAAGCATCTTCACTCTATAGATGAAAATACCAAGATAGATTTGCTTAAGACTTTACAGGCAGTCAATGGCAGTAGCAAAATTTTACCACACAGCGGGATACATAATTTGCATCATTGTTTAGTGCTAAATTTCTCCATGAAACTCAATTATCACCAGGCACAGTTTCTGGGCCTCTGTGTACATGTACTACTTCATGCTACCTGTGTACAGTACCCCTCACGTACCCACTGTATTTACAATTGTTTTGCCTTGACCTTTTGTGACTCTCCTGGATTTATAGACCAAAGCTGTCCACAAATTTCAACTAAATGCCCTGGAGTAAGGTGTGAGGTGCTCCTCAGGAGGCTTTGTTCAGGACATCAGGAACTGAGCCTGGAAGATGTTCCTGAGGTAGCTGAGCCACCATTTCAGGGGATTCTCTTTTCTACATAGCAGCACATCTTTTCCAAAAATATTGACTAGGGAATAAAAAGGAGAATGAGAACATGGAAGAGAAAGGTTGTATTCCAGAATAACCAGGAATTATCAGGACATTCATTCATTTCATATTTAAATACTCAGAATTGTCAGATGCTAGAGATATGGAGTGTCTATAGTCTTCAGGGCACAAATTATTGGACAGAAACAGAAAAGGAACAACAAAAATAAACTATAATGAGAAAATGTATAATTATTTGCCATTTTTATTAATGCTTATTGTCATATATTTCCATGAGGTAACAGTGAGCTTCCTGTCCAACTTACAATGCACATATTTTGCATTTGAATTCAACCCACACAACAGAAGTGACTTTTCCAGAAAACACATACACATATGGGTATTTTGTTAAAAAATAAGTTCATTACATGTATCTTATTCTATAGACTTTTTAAAGCTTGGGTTGAAAACTTTTTTGGCTTTGAAAAAAATCTCTATTGTGGTTTGAATGTGAAACACATTCTGTAGCCTCATGTGTTTGAAAACATGATTGCAAGCTGGTAGTGCAGATTTGAAAGGTAGTAGAATCTTCAGGAGAAAGAACCAATCTGGAGAAAGTGGGTCACTGTGGGAAGGTCTGGGTTAGGGCTAGCCTGAACCACACTGATGCTCACTCTTTGCTTCCTGACTGTGTTAGTAATGTGATCAGCTCCCGCTCACATCACTGTGCATTCTTGGATAATGAACTGTTTTCCCTTCAACTGTAAGACAAAGAAAATTCTCCTCTCTTGTGTAGCTTCTTATCCAAGTGATTTTTAAGCAACTTCATTGACGTTTCATCCATATATCATATGCACTTTACATTTTCAAAGCATACAGTTGAATGCCAAATACAAACCTAAAATTTGTGCATGGTGAGCATCTTTCCACTGGCTTTTAAACTTCAGTGTCATAAAGTTTCTCAGTAAAAAGAAGCTGGTATAGAGATTTGAGGATGGAGCTGCCTAGTTTAAGAGTAACAAAATTCAGAGGAGTTACTTTTCACTTAATAGATATGCCTATTTTTGTTCTTTTATTATTAACTATAGTCTTTAAGCCAGTGATTTAGAAACATGATAGTTTTGATAACAATATTAGGGTCATCTGAAGACAGAAATGATTTTATTAATAAAGACTGTATCTTACCAGGAGTTTGTGCGACTCACCGTTTCCGATGTCCTGACCACTTATGTCACGATCCTCATTGGTGACTTCCTCAGAGCTTGCTTCGTGAGATTTTGCAATTACTGTTGGTGCTGGGATTTGGAATACGGATATGTAAGTATGGTGCTGACTTATCCTTTATCAGATTTCTCCTCTGTGATTCATCATTTATACACATTCCACAAGCGGTAAGGTGCCTCAAAGTTACATGAGTGAGGTCACCTTGTAAAATGTCAATACACAAAGATTCATCAGTACAGTTATATGTAATGAGTCTTTCTCTGTCCTACTAGCAAGCTCTCATGTAATCACACAGGGACTTCTTATTAAGTATGAAAGCTTGGCCTATAGCTTAGGCTTGTTTCTAACTACATAAAAGACAGCATAAAGGGGTACATGTATGCAGAGGCCCAGAAGCTGTGCCTGGTGATAACTGAGTTTCATGGAGACAATTCAGCTCTAAACAATGATGCAATTTAAATTAATCCATTTATAAGAATCTATGTCCTATCATGTAGCATTACCCCTATGCCTTCCGGCATCTATGTCTGCACCTGGATTTCTCCTCCTCCTTTCTCTCTCTTTGCCCAAAAATCCCACCTATGCTTCCTGTCTAGTTATTGGATGTTTAGATTTTTTATTAAAACTGGTCAAGGAGACACATCTTTATACAGTGTAATCAAATATTTGTCAACAGTTACAATTCAGAAGAGCCCCAATTTGAGTATCATGGTTTACAATACTGAAGTAAAGTTAGCTCTGGCTCTGTAAAGTAATGGACCTGGAACTGTCAGTTAAAATGATGAAAGAGCTAGTTGGTGCTGATACAAGATTGTTATAAACTGCACACTCTTTAAATCCTTGTGAATTTTTCTGTGGAATTGGGTAATTATCATGTGCCAGTTACTACATAGTACATAAGAGGATGACAGGATTCAGTGAATATGGTGTTTGCTTTAAGAAGCTCACAAACCAACAGGAGCTTGACAGAGACCACGGCTTTGCTTAAAAGAAGTCAGGGGCAGCCTGAAACAGTAGCACAGCTTTCTCTAAATGTCTCTGGTGTTGACTTTATCATCAGCTTTTCCTCTGTGCCCAAGTTCAAATCTCCCTCAAACTTCAGAAATGTGGCATAGACCATGGTTGTTGGTCTAATGTGTTAACAGGTCTTCATGCCTTTTTGCATAAGTAAAATTGGCTTCAGTTAATCCTTAGAAATGGGAGTTGCAACACCGATGGTACCCCTCTTTAAGCCTTCCATGGCTTTGTGAGCACCCCAAATATGCACCAGATACTCTTCTAGGGCTTAAACAGTTTGCTTATTTTCTTTCTGCCTCAGCCTAGTTGCTGCATTCTAGTTTTCACAAATATGGAATTTGTAAATTTTTGAACATAAAAAGGTTTTTTCATTTGTACTTACTGTTTCTCCCTCAAAGGTATGCTGCTACCTAGAACTGGGCATGGCTTCTTCCATCTTGCCAGTAATCAGTCCTTCAGTTGGTCATCTCCTCAGAGTTCTTCAGCCACAATTTTAATATAGCTTATTCAATGCTGTGGCAACTAACAATTTTGTTTTATGAACAAGATGTATGCTACTTGATATTTCTTTTTAAGCTGCTTATTTCCCATCTCCTCTTACATTGAGGTGTCTATGAAAAACACTGTCCGATGTTTGAACCAGGCTAGTCACCTGGCACATGATCTCTGTTGACTGTGTGGTTGAACTTGTATTTCCACACCCTGATACTATCCAGGTAGCAGTGGCAGCAAGAAGAACTCTGCTTCTTCATAGTCTTGGCCCATAAAGTTGTTCTGGCTGTGTGTCCTAAGACAGCAATGCTTCTCTTTCACCAGTGAAGAAATATTCTGCATAGGTGATCTCACGTCTATCTCATGTTTTCTATACCTAGAGTAAAACCACGTTCAAGATTCTGGCTACATCTTATGGCTCCCTGACTTTGAGACAATACCTTCTATTAGATCATCTCTGTCATCCTCTTAAGGTGCCCCTTGGATGAGGCAAATGCAGTTAGGTAATGTTCTTTGGTGCATAGATGTGAGGTAATGTAGCAGATCCCGGATGCCCCTGTGCAGCTCTCCTATTGCTTGCTATGAGGTATTCATCTGGCTTTGATTCATTTCTATTTTCCCTGCCTGATTCAGCTCTTCTGAGGCAGATATAAAATTTGCCATCTCTTTCTTAGATCATGGCTTGTCTTTTGTTTGCCTTTTATCCAGTTTGCTTTTTTCTTAAGTGGTAGAAAAGTTGACTGTGAATATGAAGTCAATATAGCATGACCTGGATGCATAAAAGCTGTAATTAAATGACTGTAGTTTATTATTTATTCAGTGCTGACAGAGCTCTTGGGTTAGTACAAAGTACAGGAAACAAGTTTCTCTTTTTAAGTCATAAAGAATTTTCTCTCATTTTACCTTTGGAAGGTTCTTTGAAGGAAAACTCAGAATCAAAACAAGTTATAAAATGTTAATGTTGGATGACGTATTTTGTTGTGGATCATATCATCCTGCCAATTGCCTGACTAACTTCCTTGGAAGCATGCTGGTGCTGGCCACTATGAGCAAACCTGTACAAGGGGCTGAGGGGCATAAAGATGAGGAAGCAGGAGTCCACACAGAGGATGCAACCTGGACCTGAATGAAGTCTTGATTTTAATTTGCTTGCCTTGTGTTTGGATATTTTTAATGAGCTAATACTTTTAAAACTGCAAGCTTCTATATAATACATTTTCCTTACTGACATATTAGAAAACCCAGCCAGGGTATACAAGGTATGGCACAGGACAGATGAATCACTCTTGTACTGTAGAGGATATATGTGGGAAAACAGAAAATGAGATAGAGAGGGGGAGGGAGGAAGAGAGAGATAGTAGAGAAGAGGGAGAGGTGTATACTTGGAGAAAGAGACATTTGAGTTGATCTTGTAGGATGTACAGGATTTTGAGACATGAAGAAGACATTCTCTGGAAGTGACAAGTGAGACAGGACCCCAGAGATGAACACAGTAATGTTTCTGTGCCCTTGCTAATTGACAGTTTTTGTCCATAAAGCACTTGCCATGAAGGGAGAAAAACTCGAGATGAGGTGAGGAGAGATTCCCAACTTTCTTCATAAATTGAGAGAAAATGCAGCCATTTCTGTCACAGAAGTTATATTATCACTTTGTTTTAGGGAATTTAGGGAAAATATTGAGAGATTTTTGTAGAAAATTGGAAAATACAATAAAATTAGATATAATAATAAGGAGTACAGCTATTCTTACCACTAGTGAGAACATTTAAATTATTGGAATCAAGTAATCTTAATATTGCATATATGTACATAAATATTATGTATTTATATGTCCCATTATAGATTAAATTTGTGTGTTTGTGTATGTATGTTGTACACATGTGTGTCCATACAAAGACAGATAATCTATCTGCCCATTTTTGGGCATCGCACTAGCTGAGTCACTATATCTTCATGTTACTGCTAGATTATAACATGCCATTTATTTGTGAGCTGAAGACTGAGCCCAAGGCCTTGGTCACACTAACTCGTACTCTACCACTAAGGCAAAACCTTAGCTGTCTTTAATATAAGTTTACTTATTCTTACTAACATAGATTGATTGTACAAAACAATTAGATTTGTCATGATATTTAAATATAACATATACTTTTATCACAACCACTCTTTGTTTATTCTCTTGTGATTTTCTCCTTAAACACCCCTGAATGTCCAAATTTTAATTTCATGTTCATTTTCGGTCCCTCTACATTCTATAATGATAGAAAACATCCAATTCCTATTTTGAGAATTTATTTCAAATAATTTTATTTATTTTTGTCATTTCATCAGTATTTTCACAAATAATGTAATTTTGTTCTTTTAAAATAAAATATAATTTTTAGTGGTTTTATGATATTCTACATCTGAATTTAGAAAAATTTACAGTAGTTTGTTGCCAGTTGAACTCTATTTGAATTAAAATAACTGTCATGATGATATTTAATTATATTAATGTAGGTAAACATCATCATATATACATCATAGTGGTGTCCACAAATTTGTTCTTGACAACATTTTTCCATAAGCTGATTTGCTTGGGTGGATAAAAGGTGCCTCTTCTCCTTTTTATCTCTTTTGTTGTTGCTCACCAGTTCAATGAATGTTTTAACCCAACACTTAATTTACAATAACAACAGTCTTAGTGTTTATCAACAAAAAGCATAAGAATATCTGAAAAGATGGAGATTTGTACACCAGAATGTGTGAATGAATATGCCATCTTCTTCATGCCTGTATTTTCTAAGGGGTTTGTTGTCACATCAATACAAATTAAAATCATTGGAGAATTCCTTGAGATCTGATGAAGACGGTCAACATTATCCATCAACATGCATGATAGTCAGAGCATCTGAGTGTAGTTCTTGTCATCTGGACTTCTGTAACATTCTATTTTGATTTATTATTTATTATATATCAAATGTATTACTATTTTTTTACTCCACATAAACAAACCAGCAATGCTATGAAGTAGGTATTATTCCCACTCCATAATAAACTAAGTCTTAAATAACATTAAATCAATGATATATACCTGGTTAGTAGTAGAGTTACAACTTGTCTAATTTACTTCGAAGCCATTAACCACATTTATACCATGTTGAACATTTAATTGTAACCCAGAATATCTAGAGACTCTTCCAAAGAATGAATGTAACTTATGGCTTCGTAAATTTTCAATGCTGCCTGAATTGGAAACATTACATTCATTAGAATGAAGAATACATGAATGAGTAGAGGGTAGAAGATAGAAGCTCCCTTTGTAGATATGAGGACGTAGGAGACTGCCATCAGGAAGACAGCTGGAACAGAAGCAGTAAGAAGACTTGGACATACCTTGATGGAGCAAGAATGAATGTGGAGAACATACAGAACAGGGTTTATTTGTTGTCTCATTCCAATGTGTGGGCTCCAATCTGCATCTAGAAGGATCCTACTTCTCAGCCACGTTGAAGGGCAAAGTCCTTCAAGGCTGAATCATCTTGGTAGATGAAGCTAAAGCTTACCATAGATCTATGGTTTTCAAATTTAGTCATCCATCTGAGTTCATGGAAGCTGTTCTATTCAGTAGCTCTGGGGGCAGGGCCTGAGAATTACCCTTTCCTACCAGCTCCTTGATGACCTTGTGACTCCAACCTGGAGACCACAGACAAGCATCACTGCTCTGGAGTCACAGGCCAGGCTAGTCTGCAGCACTGAATGGAGTGGTACAGCTGTGGGAATAGGGAAGTGTGTAAAAATCATCAGGCAGGTCATTGAAAAATCAGAATATGTTGACATTGTGGTCCTGACTGCATTTCATAACATCTGTCTGCTCCAGATAACTCAATTTTCAGGGATACAACAGTTTTCCCCAGGCAGCTTGTCTAGTCAGCCATATGTCTTCCCTGGGTACATGTCTGGTTCTAGCCCACTGTAAAGTCCCAAAAATTAAAAAAAAATATGGCTTGCATTTCATGGTTACTATTTTCAGCCCCAAATTAAGTGAGCCCTTCTGTTGCTGGCAGTGTAGGCAAGGTGAGTGGTCATGGATGAACTTCTTACGATACTCTACATTATCTCAGGTTTCGAAGAAACATGCTGATTTTTCCTTTTCTGGTGCACCGTTAACCTTTAATGCATTGTGTGTATGTGTGTGTGTTACCTATTTCAGAGGTAATTAAGCAAGTACATTTCAGAATTACTTATATTTAATAAAGTATAGTTTTAATTCTTGAGTAGAATATTATCTCATGTTTTTGAAAAGCTTCCCTCTAAAAGAATGGATGCTGAATTATACATATCTGCATTACATTTATGCCTTCTCATAAATGTATCATTTTAAAAGTGGAGCATTATGTGTTTACTACCTGACATACTGAAGTTAGTTTTTGAAGTGTTTACAGAGAAGCAAGTTTTTAAAAAACTGGGCTTAGTTTTAATAAATGTCAGATTTTAGGTTATGAAAGAACGTGTTTTAACCCAAATCTGTAAGAGAAAATGCAAGGAGTCAGTGAAGCTTTATTATAATAAAAAATCACTTATGAAGGCAGATGGCTGTCCATCCTCCGTTTATGTGTTGTAATGTGCTAACTATGGGCCTATTTCATTTTATTGATTTATCTGGGCGGAAACTGGGTCCTCAAGAAATGAGTGAGCGGCCCAGCTCACATACTCAGGAAACATCTGGCAAAGCTTACTACTCAAATGTAAATCCAAGTTGAATGTCTATACAGAAGA
Organism: Sigmodon hispidus; assembly: GCA_004025045.1. NCBI lineage: Eukaryota > Metazoa > Chordata > Mammalia > Rodentia > Cricetidae > Sigmodon > Sigmodon hispidus. The sequence continues at coordinate 65,264 of PVIH01005649.1, forward strand.
CCACAGAGCACAGAGAACACTATTACTGTCTCCTGTCAGTTTTGAAAACCAACCCATTATTCTTTTTGTTGCTTCTGCTGTGTTGGGGAGGCTAGGAGATTCCTATTATGTCCCTTGTGATTAATATTTATTTTTACTATATGTGAATGTGTGCGTATCTACACCTTTTAATATGCAAGCTATGTGTATAAGTACCCACAGAAGCCAGGAAAGGTACTGGACATCTTAGAGCTGCAGTTATAAGTACTTGTGGAGTTTCACATGTGGGCACTGGGAACTGGACTGAGGTCCTTTGCAAAAAGTTCTCTGGACCACTGAATTACATCTGCAGATCCTCCTTTCTTCTTTTCTAGTCACTAGTTAGGTGTCAAATATCTCATTAAAATGACTGTGTGATAATAATTAATAATAATAATAATTAATAATAGAACTTAAAGGGCTCAATTTGTTACATGTCCCACACTTGGCTAAATCCTGATACCAAAAGAGACCGCAGATTCTTAAAATGGCAGCAAGAAGCTGTTCCAGGCCACAGATGGTGCAGGGCACCAAAATGAGAAGTTTTCAAGTGTGTTTTAGGATCATATAAGCTCTGGGCAAAAATCAAGCTCCAGGCCAAAAATTTCGACAGTGTAGGATGAAGCATTGCAGTGAATGGAGAGATCTGGAGCTTATTTTGTCCAGCTAGAGGTAATTCTTCCTTTCTTCCTCTGCCTTCCTTTTTCCCCTTCCTTGTTCCTTCTATTCATCTCCCCTCCCTCTCTTTCCCCCTCCAGTTCCCCCTATCTGCAAGGGTCTTCCATATCCTAAGCTGGCCTCTGACTTGCTGTAAAGCTGAGAGTGACTTTGAACTTCCTGATCCCCCTGCCTCCACCTCCCAAATGCTTAGATTGCAGGCATGCACCACCATAACCATGTTATTCTGGGGCAAGGGTATACGGGCTGGATTTTGTGTTTGCCAGCTAAGTTAGAATTTTACTCCCTTACACTTTTGAGGTGAAGGACACTTTATTGTTGCTTTTAAAACATAAGCCTTAGGCTAAACCCTTTATACAAAGTGAACATTATACTGCCAGTAAAACTACAGACACTTTCCATGTATCCTCTAGCACTTGAATACATTTATATTGAAATTATCCAGGTTATTTTTGTTTTCATTGAACACACAGGGCTGTTATCTATTGTGTCTCATCTCATCATTATATCTTGTTTAAACATCATTATTCTGTCATGTTTGCTCTTTATGCCCTGGATGTTTCAAGGTAGCTTGTCCACATTTTTAAGTTGTGATGGGAAAATAGTATTCTTTTTTTTGGGGGGGGTAGTGATATAAATGAAGCTTGAATTTATAAGAGCTTTGAGAAGATTCCTTAGTAGGGATAGATTTGCTGGACATTCAAATCAGAAAACTATTCTACCTTCCTACATGATCCTTGTGACATTATTAGTTCTCTGACAGTTTCAGATGTGTATATAATGCATTCTGGTTATTCTCTCCTTTGACCCTTTTATTTCCATAGTGTTCCAAATTCTCAGGCAAAAAATGCTGAGATACTCTCTGGACACTGTGATATGTTTATGTACATGTGCCCATTTGTGTGCATGTATATTTGTATACATGTATGTGTATGTGTACATGTATGTGCAGGTGTGGATATATATGTACATGCATATGAATATTAATTTATTTGTATATGTATGTGTGCATGCTAATAAGTGTGTGTATGTTTATGTGTATATATGTGTGTGTGTGTATGTGTGTGTGTAAGGATAGAGTTGTTATCAGGGTTAAAGAGAGTAACATCTCTGATGTTGTTAGGAACTGGCCACTCACGGCACTCCTAATTCCTATGCTCAATGTATTAGTCTACTCTGAACTCTCTCTCTCAAATTAAGAAGGAGTCTATTGTATTGACCATATTAATTAGCATGAGGTCTGTTGATTTAGAAGCTTTTGTTATAGGATAGCTAATGTATTACCAGGAAGCCTTTGGATGAGCTGCCCCTGGACAGGTGCCTACTGCACCTGATGGACCTTTAAGCCAGAGTAGCTTGGAGCTGCTGCTCTGAGCTGGACAAGATTGTTGATGACATGGTAAATGGGCATTCAATTTAGTAGTTCCTATATTTTGTCATATTTCTTTTTCTATATTTAATACATGAATATACTAAATAATAAACAATTATATATTTTTATTTAACAATGGAACCCAGTTTTCACTGATATAATAGTCTTCCAAACTGAACAAAATGATAAGCAACAATATATCATAGTACGAGTATATTGTATTTATCTAATGTTGGCTACATTAATGAGTTCACCATGCCTAATTAAAATTTATCAGCATTTCACATAACATTGTTAAGACTAGATTTGGAAAGCCTTTAAAATGCACTGTCAAGCTGTTTTTAATGATTAGATTTTAGTTTTTACTTTTGTCATCAGGGAGAAGTTAGTGCTCCGCTATACTGTCATTTCGGGATGTCACACACATACCATGAGCACATGTGTGGAGGTCAAAGAACAAGTTGAGAGAGTTCTTGTTGGTTTTTTTTTTTAATCTCTTCCTACCATATGGGTCAAAAGATTGAATGCAAGTTGTCATTGCTGGCAGCAAGCACCTTTACCAGTAAAGCCATGTGCCAGCCCTATGACTGGCACTATGGCTTAAAATGAGGCTTTGTGTGTTAAAAAAGCATTGCATCCTTCTCGTTTTATGTATTCTAGTCATTTTCTGCTATTATTAAAGGGAAGTGGTGGGCTTATGGGCACTGATGTGAAGGCACCTGCTGATTGCTTTCAGTTTGAGATGCTAACTCAGTGTGTGTGTTTTCTTTAGCCTTCATATACAGAATTTGACATCAGTGGCAACGTCCTTGCTCTGATCTTCAACCAAGGCATGATCTGGTATGTCAGCTGTTGGACATTTAAGTGCATAGAGAAAAGTCTCAAAGGTCATTGTTGTAGAATGAATTGCAGCTAGAGAAGACCTCATTCTCTGGATCCCAGCTTTTTATTTCCCTAGGTAGATAGCTTAATTTTTCCATATTTTTAACTTATCAGCAAAGTTCTCCTATGGTAAAAATTGGGAGTCTATACTCTTTCTGCTGGATTTATTTGAAGATTCTCTTCTTACATCCTGTCATGCCAGGATTGAACAGGAAACTATCACTTATCAATGGTCAATCACATTGACTCCTGTGAAGAATGAACTATGTTGCTGTACCTGGCTTTTGGAAAAAAAAAAACTTGATAATTTTATCGTCAATATTAAACACAGTAAAAGCATATTTGATAACTATTTTTTTTAAAAAAATCTTACCCAATTCAGCAATTTAGAGATCTAGATACAACACATATTTTAGGAAGTTTGTGTTAAAAATAAGATCTTTACTTTGTAATGTGTTGAACAGGGCCCAATTGCACAGGGAAATTTTTATTTTGATGTGAAAAGATTGTCATAGCTTCTATTAAGTGAAGGCATTTTCTTTATAAATTCTGACAGGCTATGATAAGTTGATAAAGTGAAAACCAGTTTTGAGTTTCAAGAATTGAATCACAGCATGCAATTCATCTGGGACTGATGTGTCTTAGAATCTGTCATTCTCTGCTGAGCATTCCAATCCACAGGCAGTAACATTGAAGCTATTTTGTCTTCCTAGGACATGCACTGAAGGCAGCATTGTACTAACTATACCACTATCCTATCACACATGCCATGAACACTTTCACTGATGTTTTCTTTTTTTAAAAAAATAATTAACTTCATATATCATTTAAATCTTTCAATTAGAATCATTAGAACAAATATATGCTGATAAAGCCTGGAGGCCTCTGCAAATAGCAAAACCATTTTGCTTCACTAACATTAGGTCATTCCAAATCTCCATCATTCCATTAATGTTGAATTTCTGCCTCCACAGGTGAACCATTACAAGCAATACAAGAAATACAAATCTTTTCTTTGTTGCCAAGTCATAGATGGCTAAGAATGTAATTTCTGTCCCCCTCCCTTACTTTCTATATTTGGTAAATATGTCTCCTGTGCTCAGAGAGTCACTAAGGAGTAGAACACATCCTTTATTCTCCATGTAGGGAAGAACAAGGAGGTCTAACTTGAGAATTCACTGGCCCAAGAGAGTAAAGGAGCAGCTTCTATGATTTCTGATCTTTAACCTCTGAAAGGAGCATCTTCTAAGGCAGAAAGTGGGTAGCATAGCTACCAGAATGATGCAAAACCTGTTCCTCCTACCTGTGCCATCCATATAATGCCAAAAGTGCCTCTGGAATGGTGATGCCACTGGTGTAGACTTAAACTGAATGTCTATTGTGTTCTTTCAGAGCTAACATAGCAGATGGGTCTAGAAATTACTTTTATTGTCAGAAATGCCATTGTAATGACTAGCCTGATTGATTTTGCTTGTAATTTTGTGACTATTTTGCTATTGTTTGTACTACAATACTGAGAATTTTTTTTAACAGTTTGCTAATGGACAGAAAACTGCATGCTTGAAATCTCTGAATCACCACTTTGTGCTCATTCTTCCACAGTGGTTAGGCTCACTTGTGGTGAATTTGATTAGGACTTTAGATGGAATATATAATTTTAGAAAAGACTATATTTTAAATTACATACTAAATTTTATCTTACAGTTAAGTAGGTTATGCATAAATGAAAGATTACTCTAGTTATTCATAACTCAAGAAGTGATTTATGTTTTGTTAATATAACAAAGAAACACACAGGCCTGAGTTACAGGGGAAAAATAACTATCATTCTATTACTTACCTTGAGGTCAGTACTTTGCACAAATATTCTTTGCCTAACTTCCAGGAAGTTGGTGAAGGGACGGAGATGTGGTATGTTAGAAAGCTTTGTGGAGAGAAACATGTAAGAATAGTAGAATTTTTTTTTCTGCACAGGGTCCATACACACCATGACGTTTTTAGTTTATAAACATGAAGAAGCTAGTGCCTGTTACCCATTTTCTAGAGAAATAATGAAAACATGACAAAGGATTTTTATTGGTTTGTGACTTGAGACATTCACTTATTGCTTTAAGCATTGTAGAAGATGTAGATTACTTACACAGATATCATTAACGTGAAAACATATGTGTAGCACCAATTCAGATTGTAAGAAAAGGGACTCTGAGCCAAATATTGGGGGAAGGCTGAAATATCAGAGAGAGGAAACACCACAATCAATTGTCATCCAGCTGTCTTGCAACTTCCTCAGCCTTGCTCCAGGTCTCTTCTGCTTCTACTGATTCCTAGGAGGCCTTAAATACCTATCTCATCAGCTGTATCTCATCCAGGTTAGGATTAAAGGTGTGAACTACCCTATTTTGTAGCTAGCCTTGAACTCACAGAAACTGAGGAAATTCTGTCTCTGGAGTTATGGGATTAAGGGTGTAGGTCACCACTCCTAGGCTTTTCATGTACTGAGATTAAAGATGAGTGCCATTGAATCCCAGCTGTTTGTCCTTGTACTCAAAGATCAAGAAATTCCTGAGCTGTCTGCCTAGGATTTGACTGTGTGCTGTCTCTAATATTCTAGGTTTCATTAAATATATAACAAATCACCACAATATGTTGTGATTTAACTTAATAATCAATAAAGTTTTATTTACTTAGTTTAAAACTAAATACCATTTGTGTTTATAATATGCTGAACTTGGGAAAGCAGATAATATTTTTGAAAGAACAGAATATAGAAGAGGTAGTAAATATTAAATGGTGATGTGAGAGAGAAAAGCTTCATATTTATTGGGTATTCTCCACCAAAACCTGTCTTTCTTCTCAGGTGCTCAGGGTTGAGTAATTTACCTGATACAAGCATGACCTTGGAGCAATGACTAGGGCCAAATAAAAATGCTTTCCTTTGCTTTCTCATTTTAGGAGACAGTCATTTTATGAAGCTAAGATGCTGTAATGATTACTTTTAGCTGACAGATGATGGCATTAGGTCTAGGTAAGGAACTTAGTGGAATGAGCTGATTATAAATCACAAACCAAGATGAGGTGACTATTGGAATCGAGGCATTATTGTGCCAGGACTGGATTTTCTAGGTTATACTTATCAAGTCATGTGCTCATCATGTTTATGTTTCTCTTAAAATTATTGTATACCTATTATGTTAGTTAGAGTTCTCTAAGGATCAAAACTAATAATATATATATATGTGATTTTTAGAGTCCCTTACAGGCTGTGGTCTGAGTAATCCAGCAATGGCTGTCTCCTAACAGAGAGGCCAAAGATCTGGTAATAGTTCAGTCTATGAGACTGGATGTCTCAGCAATCCCAATCTGGTGCTGGAGTCTCAGTGAGGTCCTATTGAGCTGCAAATTTTCAGTTAATGTTGTAATTCCAAAGAAGCAGGTTTTAACACCAAGGACGAAATACCTCAGGATAGATGAACTTGCCAGTGTGAGTGAGGGCAAGCAGACACAAAACACAAGCTTCATTCTCCCATGTTCTTCCATGTGGACTGCCACCAGAAGGTGTGGCTCAGATTTAAGGTGGATCTTCTGACATCAATGATACAGATGTAGGCTGTGTCTCCAGCTCAAATAATACAACCAAGAAAAATTCTTCATGGATGTGCCAAGTTGCTTGGGTCTTGGATACTTCCAAGTGCAGTCAAGATGACAACCAAGATTAGTCATTAGAAGTCCACTTCTTGTCAACTTGTCACACAATTATATCTCCTTATATCATGATAACTTCCAAATGAAAACAATAATCAAGGCATCATTATGCCTAACATAACTATCCCACATTTAACCACTAAGGAATTATAGAGGAAGTGGTACTATCCTATGATAGATATTCTTCTAGTCATATATATATAGCTTGTGTATACATGCACACAAACAGAGGCAGGTAGTTTTAAGAAAATCTAGATTTTAAATTGTGTACAAAATTTCGTCTTAGACTGGAGTTGTACATAAATGAAACAGAACCCTTCATGTCTTCACAACTTAGAGAAATAAACTATCTGGTGTGACTGAGGGAGTGCTCTGATCCCATGCCTTATCCTTACTTTAGAGATGTTTACTGATGGAATAGCCTGTACCTGAACATTGTTCTCAGTACAGTTGGAAAAGAAGAGCACAACACTACATAGGACTGGTAATGTTTTCACTCAGCACTGAGGTATCTTATATGTAATCACCTTTTATTGGTCCAAACAAAACACAACCTTGAGTTTTAGAACTAGGTGGACTGATCAACCCCAGGTATTAAGCCATTTAATTCTAATTAGCTGAAACAATTGGTAACTTATTATTCTTTTTAGTGCCAACTTCTCTCTTGCTATTTACACAGTGATGTGTAGCAAACGTATACAGTGGTGTTTTAAAATCTATCTTCCCATTAAAAAATAACTTCTTACAGTTTATAGTCAGCTTACTATGACATCATTCAGATTTGTTGCTTGGCATCCTGCAAGCAAAATAATTGAAACTGTGACAAGATTTCACTTTTCAAGGGAAAGGATTAACTTTAGGATGGTTCAAGTGCAATAAGAATATTTTTCTACTTAAAAAAGTATCTCTTTAGTATATAAAATTTTCATTGACTTAGTTCCTCAGTTTTTCTTCCTATTGTGATTAAAATATCCTGACAAAAGCAATTTACAGGACCAATGACTTATTATAGCTCACAATTCCAGGTGACAGCCCATCATATCAAGAATATTAAGATAGCAGGAACTTGAAAAAGCTAGTCATATTTTATCTATAATACAAAGCAGAGAACAATGAACAAATACATAAATACATGTGCTCATCTTATTTTAGCTCAAGATCCCTTGCCTAGGGAATGGTGCCACCCATAGTGAATAGGTCCTTCTAACTTAATATAATCAAGATAATTCCTCACAGACATACCTACAAGTCACCCTAATCTAAAAATACGTCATAGATACTCTTTCACCAGCTTGTGTCAGGTTGGTAATTAAAAAGTAGCCACTTAAACACCTACTATGTGTACTTAGAAGTACAAAGTTTTAAAACTAAAGTTTTGAAGGCTTTATTATAAAAATAGGGCTACACTCTATGAAATAAATGCAGAGTTCATTTTGGTTTTTAACTGATATTTTGCAACTGAGATTACTGTGCAAATGAACTTTCTCATAAAATTAAACATTATTTTTCTGAAATGGCCAGCTAAAACATCAAGTAAAACTGACATCACCTTAGCACTTGCAATTTGAGATAACATTTTACAGTACATTTAAAAATTCAGATACATAAATTGGTGTGCTTTTAGATTAATATGTACTAAATTTAAATGGATATAAATGAATTAAATATAATAATAATAATATATATCAACAATTTTTCCATCAGCTTTAAAGCACAATAGTTACTTTGAAGGTAAAATAGCATTAGAATACATTCTTCTTTCTCTTTTACTAGCAGAAATTATCTGTGGAAAAAGTGACTAACCCAAATGTACAGTTCATTTGAACAGAATGAGAGTCTTAAAGATCTATTATTTGAAAATTTCTATTTTGAAATATGCAAGTCAATGGTAGGAATCAGAGAGAATTGAGTTTACTAAGAGTAGAAAAAATAAGAAAGCAAAAGAACTGTAATATTTGTTTGCACAATCTGTTTTTACACTTGCTAATGAAACAGATTTAGTTTATGATAATTCTATGGAATAATTACTTAAAATACACACAAATAGGGAAAATGATAAAACATATTTAGAAGATGGGAGAAGGCAGACATGGTCTCTATGGCTGTGTCTAGTAACATGGTTATTGATTTTAGTAAAAAGAACAATGTAAAATGAGCAGGCCATGTGCAACGTGGTAACGAACTTGGAACTGAGCATGTTCTGATTCTTTTCTAGGATGGGCTCCTTCTTTGCCCCTAGCCTTCCAGGTATCAATATCCTCCGACTCCACACATCCATGTATTTCCAGTGCTGGGCTGTGATGTGCTGCAATGTTCCTGAGGCCAGAGTCTTTAAAGCTTCGAGATCCAACAACTTTTACCTGGGCATGCTGCTGCTCATCCTCTTCCTCTCCACCATGCCCGTCCTGTACATGATCGTCTCCCTCCCACCATCATTTGACTGTGGACCCTTCAGGTCTCTTGTATTTTAGATTTGACTTGGACACATTTATTCATTTTGGCTTGGGAATACCCATTCACTCTACAGGGTTTTTTTTTTTTTATTTTTATGACTTTTGCCATTGGTAGAAATGAGATTCTTTGGTAGGCATGTCATTATGTGATATGGAGTATCTCAGATCATTTCTCTCTATTGTCTCAATTGAGAGTCATACAGGAAAAATATTCTGTAAGGATACAACACAGATGCTAATCCTTGCTGTTTCCATATTGAGGAGAGCCAAGGAAAACATTTGAGTATACTGGTCTAGACATGAGTGTGTTCCTGATGCTATAACATCATCACATTCACATATAAATCAGCTATGGTTAGATTTCATGTGAACCTTGAAAAATAGATTTTCCACTCATTAAATAAGAGGTGGAATCATTATGAAATAATAATAGATGTTGAAAGAGAATTGTATACCCTGTGATCCAAAAGGAATCCATGAATTGAAATTTAGTATGCTCCTTAGTTCCACATCTGTTTTCTATCCACATGTCACTTAAATCAGTAATCAAGATTCAGGAAAGGTCTCTGTCTTGTTAAAGCTAGCTTTTCTATAGTTTTCTATAACAGTCAACAAAAGCAGGGTCTTTGGGTTCTTGAGGATAGGATTTCATTCCCTCAAAGCTACTTGTGGACCTGTCTTGAGAGATACTTGAATCCTCTACGTATCTCTATATGTTTTTACTGGTCAGCATGCATTTGATGTGAAGAGGATGCAAAGGCACCAGAAGCCTTGTAAATGCCAGACCCAGTGAACTAATGGTCATGTAGAATTTTCCGTTTGTGCTGCCATATTCAAGATATTTATCAACTCAGAAGGTTTGTTGTCTAAGACTAAGCATGAAAGAGGCTTGTTTTCATGCCAGTAATTGCCTCAGCTATTGTTCAGAGAACAGTTCAGAACTAGATAGCATCTATCAAAAACTGACTTTGATAAGCCTTGAGCATCTCTCTCTTTCTGTATTTGCTTGGACACTTTTGTATGCATGTGCAAGTATACATTTGCTCACCTATCTGTTGACAAGTAGGCTGAAATAGATAATGCACACAGTGACATCTGCAGACTGGATAGGAAATTGCAGTCTTGAAGCTGACATCTTAATCTAAAAGCAAATTCAAAACATAAGCCCTTGGAAACTCTTCCATTAACTGAAACTTACCCATGTGATTTTTGTATCTAAGATACATTTTAAGGATGTTTTTACTTTTTATTGGAAGTTGATTATCCTCCTCCCTGGACAAATACTGGAAAGAACCTTTGCTCTTTTATACAAAGTGAGGGAACGTAAATGCCAAGCTGGGTGGTGACACAGCTGGATTCAGACTTGAATTGCCAGACAGAAACATGTAACGATTGTACAATTTTAGCTTCTTTAGTCACAATCCCTTTGGCTTTCTGACTTCCTGTGTTCCTCAGCAACACTAACTAATACTGATTGCAAGATGGCAAGAATGACATAATATGTGACTTAACATAAATTTCTGATTGGCACACTTAGGTGCAACAAGTATGAAAATCATTATTTTGAGATGAGAAAGTACTGCATATTTGTGGTGGAGCATCAGAAAGGGGTATTTTGTTTCCAATTAGTTTTCTGTAGCTTCCCTCTTTTGGAGCAAACCAAGGCTTACCCCCACCCCCACCCCCACACTCCTAGGGTCAGAATGATTATTGTGTTCTTGAATGAGAACAGCAATCATATTTTCTGTGATTTGCTGACTTTAGGAGCTGTTGAGGTGTTTCCCTCTTACTGAGGGAAGGCTCCCAGACCATATTTCTGCCTGATTGGACCAAAACCCAGCATTTGAAGGAGGTTAATATGAAACTAGAATTTTGTCCTTATATTTGAATTTGAGAACACTAGTGCTGTCTAGTTGTTCTCAGGTGACTGATATGCTTTCAGTTAAGTTGTTTTATAGCCCACTCACCTATCCAGCAAAAACAATTTGACGCCTTTTCCTAGCACATTCTGCTAAGTTTTCTAGAAAACTGTTAAAACTATTATTAAGGAGATCTAATTTAAACTGTTTGTAATTTAAAACTACTTTTGATAACAATATGAGCAAAGTATTTCTAATTGTTCAGCTGTGTTTCCTCCAATCTGATAGCCTCTTCACCTCTGCAGCAATAATCCTGAACTGCTTATAATTCTTCAGTTTCCCTGCCATTCTCCTTAGATTGTGGCAATTTCATGTTTTTTTTTCCTGAAAAAAATCATTCTATATATTGTAAAAAGTTTAGAAATATATATCAATTAAATACTGTGCATACTCCTAAAGACCTAAAACAATAACACCAAACATTTTTGGCATTTGTTCATTTCATTTATTTATGTTTAGAGGTCTCAATCTGAAGTCACACATTAAAGAATGTGGAGCTTTCATAGTGGGCATGACTGTCACCATTAGTCACTTAGAGTTAGATTTTGTGTCTCAGCTCTTATCTGTCCTTCATAAAGGAAAATACTATATAATCCATAATCTGATAATTACTTGGGGTCACACTATGTCTGTTCAAAGACAGTATTAGTCCATTCTGAAGTAGAAAAAAAAAAAAACTCCATCTGATCTGGAATACCCATTTTGTTTAAAAATTAAAAGATTAAAACCCCAAAGTAAACATATATAATACTATACTAACTTTTAAACTAAATATATGCCTATTACACTTTTCTGTGAATTACATTTTAGAGGAGGATCAAAGGAAGTAACAACACCATGAATAATTCACCAATTCTAGACATGACACTCCACACTAAGTTAAACATTCTGCTCACTTTTCTAGTTCAGAGGAGCTGGTGTTCCTATAACCTTAGCTGCTTTTTTGCTGGGAGCTGTCCAGCACCTGATGTCTGAGGGTGAAAGACCCTACCTTCAGGAGTGCAGATGCCCATTTAGAGCTCGAATAAATGAGTGGAAGCAGTGGTGTGGAATGAGATGTTGGATTATTTGTAGATTTTATTCCACCAGTCTATTTCTTGTGTTTATTTCCAAAGCTAATTAAAAACTGAGTGTGCTGAATACTGAGTTTAGAAAGAGCTTCCTCCCAGAGCAGCTGGCTTGGGAGCCATTTATTTGCCACACATAAAATATCATTCAATCAAAATTTTAGAAGTACAATATTAAGAATTCTTCTGAAGCTATAATTTTCCTAAGTGCTATGCCTTTGCGTGTGTATTGGGAGGAGACTGTTCTGCTCATATTGAACTCTTCTGTTAACAAGATGAGCTCAGAGTATTAGATTTGCAGCTTACTATCAGATCCTTAACTCACAAGAGAACCTACATGGTGTTGGAGAAATATATTCTTATCTCACTGTAACCATATGTTTTACTTTTATTTTAAATTCAACCTCCTATGTCTACCACCAGTGGTAAAAACAGGATGTTTGAAGTCATTGGTGAGACCCTGGAGCATGATTTCCCAAGCTGGATGGCGAAGATCCTGAGGCAGCTTTCTAACCCTGGCCTGGTCATTGCTGTCATCCTGGTGATGGTGTATGTGTTTGTTCTCAGGATCTTTTTGAGTCTCTTTCCCTCCAGATTCATTGCTGACTGCATGGTGGCTGGAGCTAAATGATGCTAGCCATCTTCTGTTTCTGCTGGATGCAATTCACAGCCATCTGCATCTGTCTCTGCCTCCCTTGGATTATAAGATTTGTTCCCAAGTAACCAAAATAATTATCAGTAAATAGCTAAAGCAAAGGAAACATAAATGCTAAATCTAATCAGCATGTTGAGTTTCCCTTTGCAGCAAGGCCCCCACCTCTCATTCCATAAAGCAGATGGCTGTGAATTCAGACATGATGGGCTTTATGTTAATAATCCTCTTGGGGACCCTCGAGGCTATATTTTAGGGCTAAAGGCCTAACAAGCTTTAAAAATCACTCCACTCTTTTTTTTTTTTTCCTTAGAGGGCTGTTAATAACTAACTGTTAATAGCTTAGTGTCTTCCACTTAGCCTAGACTATCCCTGCAAAATCAGAATGATTTACAAAAGGATGTTTAACAGAAGGACTTTGTTCCTTTCACTGGATTTGGACTTTGGGATTCAGCAGTTTAAAATATTTGTACTCTGAAGGAACTAGGCGAGACAATCTCCTCTGCCAGCCCCTCCTAATGAAAAAGTCTGCAATCATTACTGCTTTAGGTCAAGGACAATTATCCTGAAGTCATTTCCAGGGATGCTGTACCTATAAGGTTATATGGAAGATTGAATTTAAAGGTGAAAGGAACAAAAATTAGAGGTGAATCTCCAATTAACTTGAAATAAACAAGCTTGAGTCTGACCCAGTTACTGTGATCATTCCTCGTGGCCATTTTCATGGTCACAGTCACAGAAAGTGGTGAGAACAAGGCCTATTTTCACTTTTATAAGTGAACAAATATGACAGACATGCTCATTCCCGAGTGAGATGCATACTAACAGGGTAAAGTAGGACATAGATAGACTCTGTCCAGTAAATTTAATGTCCATACCTTTACATGCCAACACCTTCCAGGTCTGAGAGATACTAACTCAGAGCTAATTCAACAGTAACAAAGATTACTGTGATACACTGTAGAACCTTATTAAGAATCAGAGTTGGTCTTTGGATTATACATGTTAGTAGCATTAATCACCAGGTGGACCTTGAATTGATTTTCTTTCTCCACAATTTCTTTAGAGTGTGGTTTCTGAGAGCATGCTAATAAGGATTCAGTGGCATTTGGTTCCTAAGTCTCTTTAATAGTACAGATGAGGTCTTGTCTCATACAGACATACAGACAGAAAGACAGACCACAAATGGCAGCTTTTGTTACTACAATCATAATTCATTGTGAGACTTGATTTTAAACAAAGAGACAACACTATTGGAATTCTGGTCTCTAAATAATCACTAAACCACCTCAGAAATGTGTGCAGCTATTGGTTCAGGTACCATATAGTGATTAACTTTTACCATAATAATCACAAGAAATAGTTGCATTAATTGCATTGGTATTAGCACATGTATGATCTCCCAAATAAAATGGTTGATTAGTGGAGCAAAGACTCATGCTTCCCTCTTGCTTTGGTTGCTTCTGCTCATCTTCATCAACAGAGTTTGGAATCAGTGGGACTATCAGAAGGCCTACAAGTCACTTGTTGGAAATGGTTCAAGGGTGGCCAAAACCTGTTGACACTGTAAAACATTGTAGACGACACAGGTTTTGAACCTCATCTGTAGCTATCCTGGAACAACTATAACTCAGTGGTCGAAAGTTGGCATAGCTGGCGGGGTAAAGGTATACTCTTAAAGATCCAGAAGTATATAGTATAGGATGAGAGACAAAATTGGTCATATACTTAAACATTTAAAGATATAAAGAGGATTTTTGGTTCAAGAAATAAGTCAGCACTCTGGTGTGCTGACTATAGTGTGAGTCATAGTTTCAGAGTCCTTGACACAGAGGCAAGGCAGTATCATGGAGGGTTAAAAAGAACTGCTGAAGGTGGTTGAATTTTGCTCTAAATTGGGGACTTAAAATCCAAATTGCAGTGTACTACTAATTTTTATTTTTAATTAATTAATTTTCTTCTAAACTTTGTAGTCTCACATTCTTCAGGAGGCCCCAGCAATTGGCTTGGATTTTTATTGCCATTAATTAGAGAATGTTACAAGCATTTTGAATTTTCCCAGTAGATTATAGTAAATCCACTTGGATGTTTTCAGTATTCTCTAATTATTTAGGTCATTTTTCTGTAAGTACTGTCAGTGAATGGGAGGTAAGGAAGTATATGTGAGGCACACTTATTATAATGCATAGGGAATCACAGAATTAAAAATGATTTGTTAAGAGAAATTTACATTCACCTATGTTGAGAGACTTTTCCAAAAAATTCTTATTATACACACACACACACACACACACACACACACACACACACACACACACAATTTTATGCCAGATGCTGACCCAGATGTTTTTATATATGTAATTTCAGGCAAACTTTAGCTAACCACATAAGAGATAAACCCTATTAAACTGTGTCAATAATTATGCTGCCAGCACCAGATGGCTCATAAAAGATACTCTCTGCCATGTGGGTGGGCAGAGAAAATGTGTTTAATCTCCAGTTAATTGTAGTGAGGCCAACACCAGCCGTCTTCACTTTTTACTACAGTTCCCCTTTGCTGGTTCATTTTGCCCATAAAGAAAATGAGGATATTTATTTTGTCTGAATTGTTGAGCTGGAATTTGCTTTTTCTAGAAATGTAAATGCCATTTAAAATCCAAAATTATTTCATGGTGAAACAGTTTCTTTTTGAGGGAGAGAGAAATGCAAATATATTCTATGGGGGGGGAATCCATGTTAACAAAGTTATGCCCTTGAGGGTTGTATTTTCAGTTATAAAGGCTAAAGGCCAAATAGTAAGTACAAGGTATAAATGTTCAACACACTGCCTAAACTTCAGCAGACCTGCTCTTTTAATTGTTGGTATTACCACTGTTCTGAAGGTGGCTGTAATTAGAATGTAAACTGATGATAATACACTTTCAAGAAGCTGTTATTGGGCCTTGTGGAATGATGGATGACATAGTAGGTGGCAATCCAAAACCTTTGGGGCAAGTTTCAGTCTTTGTTCTAGATATTGTATAATGTTAATTACACTTTATTTTGGTGATATTGGGGATTGAACCTATGGCTTTACTTATGCAAGACAACTGACCTGTTACTATATCCCCAAGGTTTTACTAAGTTTCCTTACCTAGCCTTGAACTTGCCATGTAGCCTAACCAGTGAACATGAAATCCTCTTGCCTCTCTCCTAAGTAAATGGGCATCCCTAGACATGGGTTCAAGTACACCCTCTATACTTCTTTGGACTTCATTGTTTATATACAGAATATCACTTTTTGAATAGGAAGTACCTTATGCTAGCATTGGTTAATAAACTCTTAAGGAGGATACTGAGAAAATGAGAAATTTCATCAATTTTATTCTATTCTATTTTATTTTTTAATTTAGCTTGACCATCTATTATCTCAATGCTACTGCCAAGGGCCAGAAAGCAGCAAATCTGGATCTAAAAAAGAAGATGAAACTGGTACAATATAGTTTAATATATATGTATTTATTTTATATTGTCTTTACCTATGGCAAGTAGAAGAAATCTAAATGTAGTCTTCTCTCTCTTTTTATTGTGTAGCAAGCATTGGAAAACAAAATGAGAAACAAGAAAATGGCAGCTGCTCGAGCAGGTTGGAGACAGACGTGCTTTGTTTGGATGTTTTATGTTCCTAAGATAAACTCTTTCTACACGTTAGGCATTTGGTGGCCAGTGCATCATTGCTCCAAGCAGCTCATCCCACAGTTCCCATCATCCATTGTCTCAGATCTTCCCAAGTTTCTATTCAAGGGTTTGTTTTTCATCCATGGGAAGGGGTTAGAAAAAGGGATGGAAAAATGCAATCGTGTAAACTTAGGAGTGCAGGCGAAAAAGGGATCTTAAAATCTGACTGAAAATGATGGATACTTACTTCCCTCTGGTCATGTACAAATAGCAAATGTCTTAGAGCTCATTTTGACTAGTTTTATAAGTGGAAAGATTGGAAGGCTAACAAAGGAATCCTGTTCTGAACTCATCTGTCTTCACTATCAAAAATGTTTTTTATCCTGTTACCTTTAATTTTTATTATTTTCTTAGCACTGAGGATTGATCCCAGGGTTAACCTAATGATGTACTACAAAACTATGTCCTCAAATCTTTTTTTTTATTTGTATATTTTCATGTGGGCTAGCTTTATACTCACTCTTTTCTTGAATTTGTAATCTTCTGGCCTTGGCCTACTAAACAGCCAACAACTAAGATTGTAATTGGGTATTAGCAAGCTGGTTATGCTTCTTTTTAAAACTTTTCCATGTTTAAAATACAGTTAGCCCTGTAAGAAGAGGTGTCTGGCCTGTCCAACCAGTGGTCCAGGCCCACAAACCTGCAATCCCAGAAAGTCCAGACCATACCTGCCACTGCTTAGGCTCCCAAAAATCACTCAGACACTCATATTAATTTCATGCTGTTTGGCCTAAGGCTCAAGCATATGGCTACCTAGCTCCTGCATCTTAATTCAATCCATTTTTATTAATCTGTCTTGTCACATGGCCCATGGCTTACCTGTGTTACTTTACATGTTGATTCCTGGGCAGCTAGATGGTGTTTCTTTTGGTTCCACCTTTCTTCCCCTATTCATAGGGGATTTCTTCACCTGCTTCTAAGATGCCTGCCATAGGCCACAACAGTTCCTTTATTATTCACAGTGTACAGAAAGACATCCCACATCACATCCCTTCTTCTGTCTAATCAAAAATCAAGGTTTCAATTTTATATAGCAAAATTACATATTTAAAACAACTATCAAACAATAATTACAGTTATAATATCTAGTCTATTTGTATTTAGCAAAATTAAAGAAAATGTTCTATCATTACTTTATCCTATCAGTCTAGTTTCATATCTAATATGCCTTTTAAAGGACTCAAGAAAAACTATACTTATAACTATCAAATCTTCAACTACATCAAAGACCACAGAAGGATATAATATTAACCAAGTAAACAGAAAGTACAAGCAACTTCCAAAATCCAGAAATTACAGAGATGACACCTGTCTGCCTAGACAGTCACCCAAAGTTCCTTTGTAGTGTTGGGGCATCCATCTTTAGCCTACAGGCCTAGAGTCTCTGGCATACCTTTCAGTGAAGCAGGAAAGTTGAAGGACTGCTCTGTTCATTCTGGCATAGTTCGTCAGTTGTTTCTCCTTGTGTCCTGAAGGATGTCTGGCAGTTTTCTTTGCAAAGCAGAAACCTGAAGGAACATCTCAGCTTGTTCTGTCAAAGTTCAGAGGTCACTTTCCTATGGGTCCTTTATGTCCAGTTTATACAGCATATTGCCAAACAATCAATACAACAACAGTTTCTTGTCCAGTGGCTAACTGTTGACACAAAGAAAGTAAATTCTATATGGATTTTCTTCAATGTCCATCATTCTCTTGAGATAGATTGGTGCAGACCTATCTCACTGTCTAGAAAAGTCTAAGTTCTTAAAATATTTTAAATGCCATATTCTGTAGGTCTTTGAAGTGTTTGAACATTGCCTATCTAATTGAAATGTATTTCTGTACCTAAAAAAAATCTAACTAACATGACTGTAAATGTAAATTTGGTTAACATATATAACTCTTAATCTGAATTTCTTAATTATACATTACAATTTTAAAAGAATTGTGTTAATGTAATATATTAAACAAGAGTAGAAAAATACATACATACCTATAACAAAATTGACCTTCAATTTGTATCAATAAACTAAAATCTATACCAGTGTAAAATATTTTGAGAATAACAACTGTGTTTTGAATTGAAGTAAATTCAATAATCTGTCTTTTAAATCACTCCTATATCATATCCCCCTTTTTTCTTAGAAAGAGATTAATTATTATCATTAATCATTTATAATAAAAATAAAAATTTATATACAATATTTTGGGAATTTTGGTGTAGCTTCCCAGAACAACTTTCTGCTGATTGAGGGGTTCTGGTAGTCTTACAAGTGGTCCTTAGGCTGGATCTTCTTAGTTAAAGCTGATGTGGCCATCTCTTCCCATCAAAATTTTTTTCAGGGAGTCTTGATTAATGAAACTATAATAGCCTGAAAGCAATCCACAGGTTCTCATCTTCTGTGGAAACAAAAGCAGAACCTCTTTTCCAAAGCAACATATCCTTAGACTCAAATTTCAAAGTCAAGATATCCTTAGAATATGTTTGTTTAACTTAGCAGCCTTTGCAATCAAATGTCTTTCTGTCATTAGGTCATCAACAGTTAAAAAATTAAAATAAAACATGATAATAACCACAATCCAGTCTCTGTATTTCCCATTGTTATATGACTTTTTATATTTTTATTACTCTATTTCTCATTTTTATAGAACTTTCCCTACCCTTTTCTTTTCTTTCCCAGCCTACACATTCTTTTTTTCATACATATTGTAAACAATTTAGAGGTTTTCTCCATCTGAATCTGTTTTATTGCATATTCTTAATCATTTTCCAACCAGAAAAGCACTTAAAATGCTAGACTATAAAGCACTGTTTTGACTGCTGACTCTGCCCCACTTGGTGGCTTTTCAACATGGCAGAGGTACCAGAGCTACTCTTACCTCCCTAATTCTTAGAATAGTATTAGATGTTATGGAACTTTTTATCACCCCTACTCTGGGGAATTTTTTGTTCCACACTGCCACCAAGCAGAACACTGGCCTGCTGCTCACTCCACTTAAGCGCTTGGTAGCAGGACCTCTTAAAGAGTCACACAGATTTTGCTGCTAACACTGAGTCAGAAAGCCTCTCTTAAAAGCCATGCCCCTGCTTGTTGCCAGCAAACAGAGCAGTACTATCAAATGCTGCTACCAAGAAACTATCTTTGACTCTGTTCCCCTTTTGTCCAATATAAACAGAAACCTTGAATCCATTATATGCAGCTTTTTACTTATAATGAGTCTTCTGTGAGACTCCAGGAACTAGCCTTGTTACAGTCTAAACTGCCTGCCACAAGTCCGCCATTTTGTAATTTAATCCCACATGCCACACTGTCTCTGTACTATGGCCCACTTCAGACACACAACTTGGAAGTTGCTTTTGGCTCCGTTTCGTGCTCTGGAACCCTTTTTAAGCTTTCCCCAGCTTCATGTGGGTGTTCAGCCCCACATCGAAGCACCATCTGTAGCATGGAGGTTTCTGGCCTGTTCAACTGGTGGTCCAGACCCGAAGACCTGCAGTCACAAACTGACTAGTCCCACAGTCGGGGCCTGCCCACTGCTGCTTAGCCTGTCAGAAATGACTCAGACACTTGTTTTAATTTCATGCTGTTTGGCCTAAGACTCACGCATATTGCTATCTAGCTCCTGCATCTTAATACAACACATTTTCATTAATCTGCCTTGTCATGTGGACCATGGCTTGCTTACCTGTGCTACTTTTACATGTTGATTCTTGGGTGGCTGGATGGTGTCTCTTTTGACTCTACCCTCCTTCCCCTATTTATACTCCGATTTCCCTGCCTACTTCTACGATGCCTGACATAGGCCAAGACAGTTCCTTTATTATTCACACATCATGGCCCTCCAACCAATGAGTATCTATATCTACAAGTATAACCAGCTATGTGTTGTAAATATTCTGAAAAATAAATTGCGAATGTACTGAGCACAAAAATTTTTCAACAACATTACAAGTTGGATTTGTGTATGTATGGTGGTGAGGTTAGATCTAATTTCCTCAGATAAGGCAGTGCATCATTATTTAAACAAAAGATAATTTTATTGGAAAAATCTAATGATGAGTCTTGATCTAACACCATCACCTCCACCACCACCAAAATGCCAGCAAAAAGGTACTGAACAACTTGAATGAAAATTGTTTCCAACTTTCCTAACTTTATTTATAACTTCATTCCTAACTTCAAAATTCTTTCTAGTAGAAAAACTTTAACCTCTTATAAATAATTTTGAAAACATTCAACTCAAATAGATTTAATTTTTAAAACAGACACTTATTAAACCACATGAGCAAAGCCTTGTAAAACTTTACAGCACTTGTCTTTTGTTTTGCTGAACTTAACACTCTAAGATCTTGTAAGTATTGGTCAAGATCTGTCATGGTGCTAAAATTCCATGCTCCCTTCCTTACAAAGTGGTGTTTGTTTTTTGTTTTTGTCTTTTTTTGAGATTTTGAGACAAGCTCTAAGTTGATCAGGGTGTTCTGAAACTGAGGCTATAACTCAGGTGGTCTTGAAATTGCCATTTTACTCCTCCATCCTTTCAAATATGTGTGTGGAATCACATGTCTGAATGGTCAGTCAGCCCCAATTTATATCCTGCATTCAGCACTGAGTCATGTGAACCAAAAAAATGAGGTTCCTTTCACTGCACCTGACTGGTACCATGGTAGTAGGTACTGCATCACCTCCAAGTCCTTGCCCATTTATTACAAAGAGATTTTTTACAAAGAGATTTATTACAAAGAGAACTGAGCTTTGAATTTGAATAGCTTCCCAGGAATGACAAGGGAACTTCTTTCCTTGAACCACTGTGTGATCTTCTCACTTTAGACCAGCCCACTTGGGTTATTACCCCCACCCCCCATACCCTAGGCAGTAACTGGATCTGGGCAAGAGTTTAGTGAGTCACTACTGCCAATAAGGGCTTGCCCCAGAAGATAGGCTTGTTTAACTTCCTGATGTGCACACATGCCTGAGGAGGGTCCATCAATTTAAGAAGAGAAAAGAAGTGCTGGATGGTCTCAAACAGATTCAAGACATTGCTTTCTTGACTCATTTAAGCTCAAAGTTTATATGTGTGTGTGTGTGTGTGTGTGTGTGTGTGTGTGTGTGTGTGTGTGTGTGTGTGTGTGTGTATTTTCTCCTAGCATGCAGAAATGTAATATCGACCAAAAGAAGCTGACTTGAGTGATGACAGTGATGTACAGTTTGCAGACTAGTCTTTTCCTAACCAGTGCTACATAGGAACATTGCAGAGATGCACATGATTATAGACTTTTTTACAAAAACAGACTCCTTTTCCTTATTGTAGATGATTGGACGCTGTTCTCAGCCTCCCAATCCAACTACACCAGACAAACCTTTTCATCTCTATTCCTTGATTCTTGAGGCAATCATTTCCAAATTGCACATTTTTGTTGTTTTTTTGCTTCTTTTTATTGCCAATTAGTTATTGATTCCAATGCAAAAAAGGATTTGTCTTTTTTCACATCAACATTCTAAGCACTCTGCACATATTACTTGCTTGGGTTGGGACTTTATTCTTACCCATACTAATTTTCTCAAGATTAATGTTGATATGTATTTCACCAATTCAATATCCAAATTTCTGCTGCTCATCCAATTATGCTTTTCCTTATTCTATCTCTGTTGTTTGCATATTATTCGCAGGGCCCTACTGCTCTGGAAACTCAGGTTCTATAACCGCATGAAATTTTCTCAAATTACTTTTTAGTAATTTCTTCCTATCCATTTTTCTACTTGTGAAAGTCTGAATATTTAGCATCTTAGACCAGTTTCCTTTGTAATTCCAATTTATTTCTTACTCTCTGTCCTATTGCATTAAGGAATACCGTTTGTCTTTGCTTTAGTTTTCAAAGTTTCTGTTGGTCTTTTCACGTTAGCTACCATAACTTGACTTCGGCCACATCATCTTGGTATCTAAATGCATCCTATTCTTCTTAAAGACAGTGATGTTATATCTTCGTAAAAATACTAATTCCTCTCTTTGAAGTTTTCATAGTCTCTTTTCCCTCTGCTGCTGTGACTTCCTCTGACATTGGTCACCATTACTTCAGCTTGTCTGTGTCTTCTGACATCCAAGGTACTCAGAGCAAGTTTTCATGCTCTGAGTAAATGTATGGGGCATGGGCAAAGACCTCCAGGAATGCCCATGTCAGTATCTTTATGGTTTGCTTCCCAGGAACATTACATGTCCCAGAAAGGTCACCACCAAACTTCAGCATAGCAAAATGGGGGGATTTAGAAGTGGGCATCAACTTTAACCTTATACATCCTTCACATGAGCTTCTTGTTCTTACTGTGGGACTCCTTGGAGTTTTCTAAATATCAAACATCTTTGTTTTACTTTTTTAAAGAAAAAAACAAAGTTCACCAATCTTCTGCCAGAATAAGAAGCTATACATTGGTGCCAAGAAGGGCAATTGATCTGAGGCTCTGATTGTCTTTTTGTTTTATTTGTTTGTTTTCTGAGATAGTTTCTCATTACATGGCTCAGAGTGGTTTTAAACTTTCTAGTATTTCCATACTGGTCTTGAGTCTTGAACTCACCATCCTCTGGCTTCAGCTTCCAAAGTCCTAGAATGACTGAAATGGATCACCATACTCCTCTTCATCCATCTTCTAACTGCCTCTTAGATAGCTGAAACTCTGTCCTTAGCTTGGTTTGTCATTTTTAGAAGAAACTGTTCATGCTAACTTTTGTAACTTGAAGATTTTTCTGTGTAAACTATATGGCTTCTCATCTTCTTCTTCTTCTTTTTTTTTTCTGCACTGGATTAGGATTTCTGTTTGTTCAGACTGACAAGACTCCTGTTTACCTATTGCTCTTCCTCTTCCTCAAATCTGGTTCCTCTGACCTCTCCTCCTCAGCAGGCATTCACATTCCCTCCCAAAGTTTCTACTTGTTCAATCCAGTGCACTTACTTTCACAGTCTAGACAAATATGCCAAGAGGGTAGTGAGTATAGTGGGGTCTGACCTAAAGGTGTAGCCTTTTGGCCAACACAAATTTGTTGTTTATTTTTCATCATGATTCTGCTTAATCTACTCAATTACTTGGGGGAGTGTTTACATATTGGGATGCCTTAAGGGATTGATGAGTATTGCCTAGTTCTATCAAGAGATAAGGGATTAAAAGTATCCTAATAGTGCCTCTACAGAATTTAATGTTACCAGATTAGTTTTTTATATTGTGAGAGAAAAGTCTTTATTTCCACAAATCTAGTTAAGATTTACTATTATCTTCATTGCTTAAAATAATGATACAATCTATAACATGATAATTATCTGGTTTCCATAACATTTATAGTTTTGAAAAAATGTTTACTGAATATCTAATGATTAAAAAGGAACTCTTTTTATCTGAAACAATGAAAAGAAATGGATTTTTATATTTATTGAATAAACAGTAATTATGTACCAAATATGTATCACTTTGGTTCACCTTTTGGTAGAAATTGTGAGAACTTTGTAAAATGTCATAGAGATATGTTGAGTATAAAATGCCAAATATTGTTGTAAAGTAGAACCAATTGGGAAGATAATAGATTTTAAACTACCCCATTTAGAATCATTATGTTCACTAAGAGCTGAATTTTCATTTGTCTTTTTTTCCCCATCTGTCTTTGCCTCTGTTGTTCTAAACAGCTGCAGCTGGTGGTGGCCAATAACTTTATCAAATATCCTGGGTGGCCCCGAAGTTCTCTTCACTCCATTTTCTGAATGTACTGAGCTACGACAGGAAGGGGCAGTGAACTGTAACTGGAAAACCGCTGCATTGTGTCCTACCATGGACAGGTCATCAAGGTCATGATCATCTATCAAGGCATCATCAGCTGTCCTTGAGCAAGAAGAAACTCACCATATTCTTTATTTCTTTGGGTTATGATGCTTTCTCTCTTACTTCCTCCACATGTTCTCAAACAAATTGAGTTTCAATGGGGATGTGGTCTAGTGATACAAGTTACTGGGTATAATTGATAGGATACTGTCAAAAAAGTCAACATTTTCTCAAACTTCTTCTTCTAGACAGGTTTAGTTTCTTAAATTGGAAGTTCGGATATATTAGCCTCATTTTCCCCTCTAAATTTGGAACTATCTGTGTGAAATACCCTTTGTGACACACTCATCTTGTGTGTACTCTTAGTCTTATTAATTCATTGATATAATAGAGTTGATTACTTTATCACCTATATAAATGTCATAGTTATATAATATTAAAGATAATTAACTCACCTTAAAACAATAAAATCTTCTCCCTACTTTTTTTTTCTTTTTACCCATCAGCCCTCACTTATGTTAAGCTGGGTTCATATGATGAAAAAGAAATTATTTCAGGAGAAATGCCACCTGTAATTTGATGTTCCTTGCAGTACTGATTTAACAATAGTTTATCAACATAAGGAGGTCTATGATTCTGAAACAAACTGGGTCTTAATAAGTTCAACAAAAGAAAATAGCAGAAGCTGGGTGGTAGTGGTACATGTCTTTAATCTCAGCACTGGGAGGCAGAGGCTGGCAGATCTTTGTGAGTTCAAGGATAGCCTGTTCTGTAGGTCTAGTTAAGGACAGGCAGGGGTACACAGAGAAACCCTGTCTCAAACAAACAAAAGATAGCATAAATGACAGGTGTCCAGTCCAAGTCTCCTCATTTAGCATCCAGTGATCATCCCTGAATTTCAATTTGTATAGTCTATGTTTGTTTTCTTGTTGAGATTCAGAAAACATGCCTTTAGTTTGAGCTTTAGTTTATACCTTTGTTGACACATTACGTTTGTCTAAAGTTTGAATTCACTGAATGGTAGCACCCAGTGCCCTCCTCGTCTTGTAACTCACAGCATCCCTTTCCAGAGCTGAGGTAACTGCCATCCCTGAAGCTGACTCCTTCTCTTTAATTGTCTCTGGCTGTGGAATGGTCATACTGTTCTCTTGCCCATTCTTGACTCACTTTTTTTCAATTGCCTCATCCAGATTAGCATCTATTCCGGTTCATATCATTCTCCTGATGGGTTTCCTTAGAATGTTATGACTGTGTCCTCAGTGTACATCTGCACTAATTTTCTGTGATCTTTCACTGTCGTTATTGATTGTTTCTTACATGCATAACTCATTTTTTCTACCCAGACTGTAGCTCTGTAAGAGCAGGAATCCTGTCTTCTCATTCTTTTATGTCTCATACAGTGCTGTGCACAGTTGGGTACTGCATAAATGCTTGTTAATTAAATTGAATCAATTTGACTTATAGCAGTTGCATCATGAAAGAGAAAATTTGTGTTAGATGCATGGAAAATGTTCCTCTGATGTAAGAAATGGACTAACTCCTGCCAGGCTTTTGTTATCATTAGACTGTAATGCAGATGAATAAATAAAAAAATAGTGTCAATTTCTACAATGGTGGTTCTTGTACTGTGTGACAATACAGAGAATCAGTTTATCTGTCACTAAATTTGGAAGTGAATCTAGAATCTACATCTTAAAAATGAAGAGAAGACGACATATTTTTAAAGACGTTCCTCTCCTCAAGTAAGCACACTTTTAGAAACTTTTAATCTTATAAACATTCAGACTTGCAAAGTTTCAGTCTTTCTATGCTTAATTTAAAATCAACTTTGGGTTTTTTAAAAGCATTTACACACGCTCTTCTGTTTTAAGTTAATCATTTTTAGAAACTGTTATCTTTCAGTCTTCAGAGAGCTACCAAAAACATGTCTGAATGACTGACTCCATAGACAAGGGTCTGGAACAGTGAATGCTTGGTTCAAAGCTGTTCTGAATACTTTTCACTTAGCTGCCTAGACAGCTAGAGTTTACTTCTGTATTCTTTCTATAGCTACAACAAGGAATCAAAAATCCAGACCGCACATTTTCTTCTTTTTGATATTAATAAAAAAACAACCTCTGATAAACATACACAAAATAACTTTTTTTTTGGTCTGGAGCGCTTTACCATGCTTGGAAAAAAAAAAAAAAAACTACACTTCAGCATACTCCTTGAATGATTTCCTCTGCTCACAGGAGCATATAATTTAAGCTATATTCTTGGATTTATATGAACAAAATGTTCAGCTGAACTATTTTTTTTATTCTAATAGATCCCCACAAGACCTAGGGCCAAATCCATACATCAAAAGGGTAATTCAGCAGGATTCAAATATGAGAGGTTTAAGAATGGGTTTGGCGTGTGTTCTTAGCTCTCAGTGCATATCTACATTTAAGTTTTTGAAAGACTTTGGAACTTAGCCATAACTTTAAAAATAATAGTTTAGATCACAAGGTATATCTAGTTTCATTTTGTTTCTTAACATATCCAAAGCCCTCAAAAGTATTGCAGACTATTTCACTGACTATACAATACCAAAGAATATTATAGTTTAATTATTTCTACTATTTCATAGTTGTAGGTTTAGATTTTAATATTATATGTAAAATTTAAGTTTATATCCTTTTAGAGCAGTTTTGTGCAGAAGCATTGAGTATAGACTTTTATGTCCATATATTTATATTTCAAGACAGTTTAAGTTTGTTATTATATTTACATTATTTCTTATTATTTAAAATATGTTTGCTATTCTATGGCATTTTTTTTGAAGTCACTTAATTTCTCTCATGATGCTGTTTTATTTCAGTTATGTGAAGCATTCCTTCAGTAACTATCAGAGTGCTTTAGCATCTTGTATTTAGGTGAAGTGGCATCAGCATGACTATACATCAGCTCTCAAGCACTGCTTACAGTATAGTATTATCTGTATAAGCCAAATTACTATAGACATATGTCTCATCTTTTATTTTATTTTTTATTTTTTTTTTTTAAATTTTATTTACTTATTTATTTGCCTTGGTGTTTGCCTGGAACTGAAACTACAGACAGTTGTTAGCTGCCATGTGGGTGCTGGGAATCGAACCCGGGTCCTCTGGAAGAGCAGACGGCGCTCTTAACCGCTGAGCCATCTCTCCAGCCCCTCATCTTTTATTTGATATGTAAAGCATTTGGTAATAGTTACATTTCTGTCCTGAGTGTAACAATATTTATTGTTAAATATAACTGATTTAAATTTATCTCCCCAAATGAGACAGTTAGACTTCCTAATTATTTTTATGTTGGTGTTTTTGTAATGCCACTATTCACAAATGTCCCATTTTGCTGGTGAACAACATTACCATTCAAAAGAAAGCCTTAGTAGTCATGGCTGTGACCTCTCTCCATCTTCTCCATGTTGGCAAATATCAGGTAAATTCCTTTCAGAACATTTTGTTGGCATCATGTGCAAGCCAACGGAAATGACTTAAATTCAAATAAAGCATAAAGAAATCTATAGCATAGCAAATGACTACCTGGTCACCTCAAGTGAATCCAGTGTGTTCAATGTTTTTAAATTCATTGGTTGTTGGGCTATCAGGAAATTTTGCCAAAAAACAAAACAAGGGGAAATGGTATTGTAAAACCAGATTGGAATATTTATGTTCTACATAAAACTCTGAAGCTGTAATTTTACATAGGATCTTTGAGAATAATTGATCAGATTTATCAGTTACTTCCTCATGGCCAATAATACTCAGAGATAAAAGAATACTGGATTAGAAACAGAATTGTCCAATTATTCTTAAAATATTAAATTTATTTTGTGTGTGTGTGTGTGTGTGTGTGTGTGTGTGTAGGTACATGCACTCATTCATAGGGGTCTCCACTACTAATTTTTGAAAGTGGATCTCTCACTAAACCTATAACTCATAAATTTAATGACTAGCTAGTTTCTAGAATTCTCCTATCTCTTCCTTTCCCAGTGATGGGATTATTGGCATGTACCCTGTTGCCCACCCAGGCATGCACCTGCAGAGCATTTAAACTCAGATCAGGATTCAAGCTGATGTCCTTCAGATTTTAAGCACTTTACCCACTGAAGTCACCTCCCTACACCCATGTCCAGTTCTGACCGTATAACATGACATGACACTGTCTTCTACAAAATTTATGGTCACAAATTTTTTACTTGTTAAAAATTGTTACAAGTTGCTAAAAATAAACAAAAAATTTAAAGTAAATTCATTATGTTTGGTTGGCCACATTAATAGTTATCTCCTGTTACTACAGTTCATGGGCCCCAGCTGAATATATCTGGAGAACCTTATTATCATAGTCCATTTTCTGAGAGAATTTTTCTTTTTCCTTTGTAAACAAAAATATTTTACCTAGACAACACATAATATTTAATGGAGTAAGGAGAAGGAGCTTAAAAGAAAATTATAAATTAATAATTACTTCAGAGAGGAGAAAAATACACCAATTTGTCATAAGAATATAGTTATCTTGGAGAATTAAATTTCAGAAGTGAAGTTCTTAATGTATGCTTTCCATTAGAATTGAGTGCTGCTTCCATGTAGACAGCAATGCATGACATTGTGGTGGCATAGTTTCCTTACAGTTTTCTTGATGGTTCACAGGTCTGAGAAACTCTAAATTCAAGTGTTCCTGCCCTAGATGCCATGCAAACTTAGCTGCCATCTTTTCATTTTTCATAGACTTGCTCCTCCATATTTGGCTGTTCGTTTATGGGCTTGGGGTGAGGGATGAGCTACAGTGTTTACAGAAAAAGCACCTGTGAGCAGCATTAGAAGCTTTATGTTATGGCTGTTCAATGCAGTAGATCAGAAGATCACAGATACTCAATTTGTTCCTTATTGTTTCTTTCTTCCTTCATCAGTCATGCCTTGTTTCTTTTGTTTTCATTACATTTTTACTTTTTTTTAAAAATTTTGTATGTATGTAGGCATGTGCCTACCATGCCTTACATATGAAATTCAGAGGAAAAATGTAAGCTTGTATCGATTTCCTTCCACCATGTGGGGTCCAGAGATGAAACTCGGGTTGTTAGATTTAGCAGCAGATGTCCTTTTCAACTAAACCATCTCTCTGGTCCGCTTTTTAAATTGTATATTAATCTATCAATACTTGTCAATATATGAATAAAATACAAATGCAGGCAAGGGTAACCTATATTTTGTCATTTTAAGGAATTTATTTAATATCTCTTAGTTAGGGTCTTGTTGATGTGATGAAACATTAAGACCAAAATCAACTTGGGGAGGAAATGGTTTGCTTTGTGTTCAACTTACATCATTACAGTCAGGGCAGGAACCTGGAGGCAGGAGCTGATGTAGAGGTTGTGGAGGGGTGCTACTAACTGGCTTGCTCAACCTACTTGCTTATAACACTCAGGACCCAAGGTGGAACCAAGCACAGTGAGCAGGGCCCTCCTACATCAATCACAGACTACAATGTAGAGTCCATGAGTGCTAAAATCCTACAAGCTATACTCTATTCTTCTGGGGATAAAAGTTCTTTTTCCATTTGGATATTGCTTAAAATTAATAAGAGAAGTTGATCACATGGATTCAGTACAATTTTTCAGAAATCATTTATGTGTTAAAGCAGATCAAACTGCATATAAGTAAGATTTTTCGTGGTTTCATTTTGTCAAATGTGGTGAGGATGATTGAAAAAACAGAGCTGAAGAATAAAGTGCTCAAATCACTGACCTCAGACTTACAAAGTTTATTGGTAATGGAATTCTGTCTGTACAAAGGGCTACCAAATAAAATGACCCATCAGCAGATGAAAATGAGCCTGCTGCTAGAGGAATCTGGAGACTCATAACCAGTCTCAATAGAACACAGTACATATGCATCTATGAGAAATGTTCATCTCAGATGGAGCAATGGATCAGATCCACTGGAAATAGTCCTCCTTTGGACTGTGTTGCAATAGAGACACCATGTGTTTCATCTCTGCAGACAGGTAACTTTGTGCCTGAAAGCTTAAGTCTGAAGTTGGTGGTAAGATTGGCGTTGCAATTCTGTTCCTGACTATTGTCACTCATCGGCCACTAGTTTCTATATTATCATTAGCCTTCTGACCTGGGCTCATTTTTCTCATTAGGTAAGCTTCAATGACATCATCTCTGAGACAAGTTAAAAAAATTATGTCCACTGTGGTTTCTAATGGAAATACATGAGATTATTTCCCAAACCACTGAGCACTAAGCTTAACACATAGTTGAGTCAGTGAAGTGACATCACCCACTTTCTTTTTGTAAAACAGATTGTTTTAACTTATAGATTTAGTGAATAATTCATTAAAATTTAGGTTTAGGGAAATGAGTCTATGTATAAGAGAGCCTACTGTGCATTTATGAGGACCTGAGTTTGAACCCCAGTACCCAGGTTAAAAGGGCAGCATGATTGTGAGCATATGCTGAGAGATGAAGACAGATGGATCCCAAGAGCTTGCTGGCCTATCAACTTTGATGAACCAGAAAGATTCCAGGTTGTTTTGGTCTGTTCTCTAGAGAAACAGAGCCAAAGGGATGAAACTATCTTTATCTATCTATCTATCTATCTATCTATCTATCTATCTATCTATCTACCTACCTACCTATCTATCTACTTGTCTGTCTGTCTATTTCTGTCTGTCTGCCTGTCTGTCATCTATCTATCTGAGTATATAAAAATTTAGAATTGTTTAAGAGAATCAAAGACTTAATTCAGAAGTAATTTCAAAAAAGAATTTGCTCAATTGCAAAAGTCCAACTTTTTAGATGTTTAATAAAAATAACTGCCCATATGTTTGATGCATTTGTAGTTATTTTAGATTGAATGCTTTAGGGGTAGAGTCACATTAAATTTAAGATAAACAGCATTAACAGAATACAGACAAGGTGACTGAACATTAGTGTCTCAAGACTAAACTGGGTTCTGCTTTGGGCTAGTT
The DNA here is from genome assembly GCA_004025045.1 of Sigmodon hispidus. NCBI lineage: Eukaryota > Metazoa > Chordata > Mammalia > Rodentia > Cricetidae > Sigmodon > Sigmodon hispidus. The sequence continues at coordinate 96,486 of PVIH01005649.1, forward strand.
GTCTGACCTTTGGAAATCATGTATTGTCTGAATTTTCCATATGATGATGAGGTTATACAACATGACTTCATCCATCTACATTTAGCTTGAATCATCCAGAATGGTGTCCTTTAGCTAGCTGTGACCATTGAATGCTTACAACAAGGCTGGAAATTTAGGTGTGCTGTGAAAACAAAACATACAGTCTATTCTGAAGGTCAGGATACATCTAATTTAACATATATAATTAATAAGCTTTTAAGCTAGGTTTTATTATAAATAAATACTTTTACATATATGAGGTTAATTCAAACACAGCAGTAAAATTAATTTTATCTTTCTTTTTTCTTTGGTAACATTACTGCTAAGAAATTTACAGAGAGCTATCACTTGTATTTGTAGCTTATGATCCTGCATATTTCTATTTGGTTAAATTTCAAAATGCTCTAAACTTATGTGAGAAGTTTTAGTGACGATTATAATTAACTACTCTAAAACCTAGGATTTGGTTCTTTGGGAAATCTTGTGGTACTCTCAGAGTTCTGGTTACTTCCCCAGCAGTAAGGATGTCTGGGAAGTCAGGAAAAGACTGGATTTTAAATGTCTCCCAAAGGCTCACATTGGTACTTCTGGGAGGCTAGGCTTATGGAGGAGTATTGGGGTGAGCAGGGGTAAGCTCACAGATTACATTGTGGGATACTGGTCTCCTCTCTGTTGGTTTTGTATGTGAGAACAGACACACACTACCAGCTGCCATGCTACAGCGTATTCAGGAAAGTTGCCAGGCTAGTACAAGGGAAGAGAAACAGAAGAGAAAAGAGACCATCTTTCACATGGTTTCTCGTTTTACATAATAGTGAATGGGTGGGCAGAGATTTACTTAGCCACACCTAGGGGCGTTCTCTCTGTATGAGGTGTTTTGTTGGTGCCATGTTGGGTTGACCACATGACCACTACATGCCAGGAATCCTTACACTCTCTTCTGCTATAGAATGTTGAAGATGTGTTTATAACACTCCTCTACTTTTTTTTCTCAGATATAAGATAATTGGTTTGAACCTATTGGGTATTTTGTTAGGGAGATAGAAAGCTGCTGAACTCTTGTAGCAGTGGGCTGTCCACAAAAGACAGAACTTATATATAAAACTGATGGATCTGAATGGGGAGGGAATTCTGAGGTAGTGGAGCACCTGTGATGCAGCTGTGGCAATGAGGAAACAAAGCCTTGAACAGCCTCTGGGGAAAAGAGCATCAATATATTGTGACAGCCATCTGTTGGCTGTTTGAAAGCACAAGGAGTGACCCACTTAAAATGATTTTGGCTTTCTCATGACACCAACCAATAGGTACTGAAGCTAACGACAGAAGGAGCAAAGGAAGAGTACAGGGCAAGCCACACAGGGAACCTGGCATGCAAATCAAAAACTGTGGACTTAAAGTATAAGATGAAAGTTTGTTTCCTGCCAGTGTCTGTGATCAAAATATTTGCCCTGGGCCCCAACAAAGTCTGGTGACATCCAAGAAAGTGGTTTTCAGTTCTGAGTAAGACAATTGTAACAATCTTTAAAAATTGCCAGGTCTAGAAAGCAATGACCTCATAGGTTTCCTGAACTGCCAGTAAGGATGATAGTGTCCGAAAATGGATTAATTGTCTGGCTGAGAATGTGAAGTGTGGGGACGTGCTACAGACATGCATGGCTATTTTTTCATTGCCTGCTCTGTTTCAATGTGATCAATACTATTATTAGCATGCCAGGATCTTTGTCTGGGATGCAAAAATCATTCTTGAGGCAATGTCAGTGTTCAGTTCTGACATGTGTTGTTTCTCAGACCAATGATCCTGGAACAAAACACTTTTGGACATATACAAATTTTTGTTAAATATGCTTGTCCCAGGCTTCTTGAGTGTAGTCTATGTTGCCCATGTGTGTGCTTATCTGTGAAGAAGTGTAACAGCCAAAAAAGGCCTGCCCTAGGGCTTAGCACATTAGCTCTCTCAATTTTCAAAATGATGTGACTTTTATTCATATTTCAGAGAATCGAGCTGTGTCAGAAACAAGTAAAGAAAATTTCAAAAAAATCCATAAAATAGGTGGTCCTAAGTGTTCTTAGCTAAATCGAATAAGGTCTTTTGAAGAAGCTTGGTGTCACATTGAGAGCCAGGCTGATATGTTTTTTAATTTTCCAACTACTATTCCATAGTTCAACAGAGTTATCACTCCCCCTACACCCCATGTGTGTGTATGTGTGTGTGTGTGTGTGTGTGTGTGTGTGTGTGTGTGTGTGTGTATGTGTGTGTGCTGTATATACATTCAAGTGTACATGTTGAGGTTGATGAAAATCTTCAGAGGAGTTCATTGTATCTATCATGTGTGTTCTCAGCCTTGGCAGCAAGCATGTTTGTAGGTCAGCCTTTTCCCTCACCAATAATATAGATACCTGTGACTCATTGTTTCTAATTTCACCAGAGAGACCATTGTATGGATATCCACATATTCTCATCTGGTCTCTAGGAAAGGTGAATAAAATTACCAACAGAGTCAGAAAAGTTCATGGGCAATAAATGCAGACACTGGATTAGTCTTTGGAACCCAACATCAAATAGCAGATCTCTTTCTACGGGGAGGATACAGACAATAAACCAACACAAAGAAAGAAATTAAGCAAATGCCTGCACAATTTAAAAAATTCACATCTGATAATGGCTAAAGTTGGATACAATAAGTTCAGTATGATGGAGCTGCTTGGGGAAGTACTTTAGAGGTGATGGGGAAGCACATTTGAGAAGAACAATTCAAGTTAAGACATAGCTGCTGTGAAGTCAACAGCTGGAGTTCACTGCTTAGAGTGATTTTGATTGTTTAACATCCCATGGAGAGTAAAAAGTACCCCTAAAATGGATTTAATTACTACAGACTAGTTCTGCTTGCTTTTGAAAAATAAACACTGCTTTATAAATGTTGTAGAAATAACTGAAGCTAAAGAAAGATAAGTCAATAGGAAGCCATTCTTGCACTATGTTCTTGGAATGTCAATTGCTGTAACCACTATGGAAATTACTATGGAGATTGTTGCATGTGTTTTCCCTGGGGAGATGTGATCAGATGCTTATTCACTCTAGATAGGGCACTGACAACAGACTGTATTTCACCCAAATCTAGTTTAGTAAACTAGTGAGTTTATTAGAGTTGTATGTAAGAGCACAGGTGAGACCCACCACCATCACCTAAATCCAAGTCAGCAGAGAAAAACCCTGCAGGCCAGAACTCCCCATTAAAAATCCAGTTCACTGGATACCCTCATCTACAAATTCTGCCCCAATCCCAAGTCCATCCTATCACCTGAAGACTTCAGTAGCTACCCCAGACCGAGTTTGTCAGAACCTATTGGATCAAGAGTTCCTAAAGGATCAAGAGCTCCTTCTGGATCAAGAGCTCATACTGGACTATACAGATACAAGAAACTTACAGAGCATCAAATATCACTATTTGCAGATAATAACGATACTATAAGTAACCCCAAAATAATGCCATGGAACTTCTAGTTAATAAACACTTTCAGTAATGTAACAGGGTACACAATTAACTAAAAAAATCAATACTTTCTATATACAAATAAAAAAAGGTTGAAAAAGAAATTAGAAAAACATCTCCCTTTACAATAGCAGCAAATAGCATTAAATATCTTGAGATAACTCTAACCAAAGAAGTGATAGACCTGTATGACAAGAACTTTAAGTCATTGAAGAAAGAAATTTCTAGTCTCTAACAGTTATGCTCTCTGAACTCTGAGATTGAGCCACACCCTCCCCTAGACTCTGCTGTCAAGTCAAGCTTCTTTTAAAGCAAAGTCTCCACGTGTATCTGCCTCTCTCTGTGTTGTCTTAGGAGCTTCCTTTACTCTTTCTCCCTTCCTTTTTCTTTCTTCCTCTTTCTCTGCCACTATAACCATAACCCATCTGTTAATCATAATCAGTCAATACAGTACACAATCATAATAAATACAATAAAGCTCTTTTCTACATAGAAACAGCCATTAAGACTCTTCTGTTAGCTGCCTCTGCTTTCTGCCACATTTTCTGCATCCTGCATCCATATAAACTTGCCACCAGATAACTGGGTATATGTCACTGTAGCGGGAAATTAGGAACTATATATGTGAACGATCACGTCATAGGACTGGAGACGAGTGGGGCGTGGTTAACTGGAAAGGATTTTGGAAGTAGACCTTTGAGGGAGAGGAACAGGACAGGAAGTCGTCATTTTTTTGTGAGAGTGCCTGATATGTCACCCATGCCATTATATGCTCAAAGCCCTAACAGAAACTGAAAGAAGATATCAAAAAATGGAAAGATCTCTCATGCTCCTGGATAGGTAGAATCAACATAGTAAAAATGGCAATCTGACCTAAAGCAATCTACAGATTGAATGCAATCCCCATCAAAATCTCAACACAATTTTTCATAGACCTTGAAAGAACAATACTCAACTTCATATGGAATAACAAAAAACCCAGAATTGTCAAAACAATGCTGTTCAATAATAAAACTTTGGGGGGATATCACCATCCCTTATTTCAATCTATACTTTAAAGCTACAGTAAATAAAGCAGCCTGGTACTGGCATAGAAGCAGACTTGTGAATCAATGGTATAGAACTGAAGACCCTGACATTAATCCAGACACCTATGAACACCTGATTTTTGACAAATAAGCCAAAAAGATACAATGGATTAAAAGATAGCATCTTTAACAAATGGTGCTGGCATAACTGGATGGTGGTGTGTAGAAGAGTTGGACCCATATCTATCACCCTGCACAAAACTCAAATTCCAGTGTATCAAAGACCTCAACATTAACCCAGGTCCACTGAACCTGATAGAAAAGAAAGTGGGCTATAGCTCTGAATGCATTAAATATAATACCTGTAGCAAGACACCGAGTGTGACAATTAATAAATGGGACCTCTTGAAACTTAGAAGTTTCTGTAAGGTAAAGGACATAAACAAAAGCCTACAGAATGAAAAAAGTTCTTTACCAACCCTGCATTGGACAACAGACTGGCCTCTAAAATATAGAAAGAACTCAAGTAACTAGATGTCAAAAAAAGAAAAAAACCCAAAGAATTAAAAATTAATTAAAAAATGGGATACAGAGCTAAATAAGATTTCTCAACAGAACTCCAAATGGCTTAACCTCAATAGCCATTATAGAAATGTAAATCAAAAAACTCTGAGACACCTGTCAGAATGGCTAAGATAAAAAATGCAGATGATAGTCTATGCTAGAGGAGATGTGGAGCAAAGAAGACACTCCTTACTGGTGGGAATGTAAACTTGTACAGCCACTTTGAAAATCAGTTTCTTCAGAAAACTGGGAATCAACCTACCCAGTGATCCAGAAATACCACTATTGGGCATATACCCAAGGGATGCATATTCTTACCCCAAGGGCATTAGCTCAACTGTGTTCATAGAAGCATTAGTCGACTAGCTAAAACCTGAATACAACCTAGATGTCGCTCAACTGAAGAATGGATTAAAAAATTGTGGTACATTTGCATAATGTAGTACTGCTCATCGGGGGAAAAATGATATGCTGAAATTTGCAGGCAAATGGGTGAATCTAGAGAGTATAATTCTAAGTGGTAACACAGACTCAGAAAGATAGACATTTTATGTACTCATGAGTGGATTTTAGATGTAAAGCAAACAATAACCAGGCTACAATCCACAAACCCTCCCCCCAACAGTAGTAACCTGTTACTAACGCATGAGGAAGTTAAGAGAGATATCCATAGATTCCCCTTGGGAAGGGAAAATAGAGAAGATCTCCCAAGAAAATTGGGATGGTTGGAGGGGAGGCAAGGGGAGGTAAGAAGAGATCATGAGAGAATGGGATTGTTGAGGGGGGGAAGCAACAGAGAGGGAAAACAAAGAAGTGGATATTCTGATAGAGGGAGCCATTGTGGGATTAGAGAGAAACCTGGTGCTAGGGAATACCCAAGAACACACAAAATGAGCCCAGCTAGGACTCCAAGCAATAGTGGAGAGGGTTTCTAAACTCGTCTTTTCCTATTATCATGTGAAAGATCACTCTAATTGCCATTATAGAACCTTCATCCAGCAGTTGATGGAGGCAGAAACAAAGATTCATAGCTAAACATAGGATTGTGTCAGGCTGAAGAGAATAAGGGGAGATTGCATAAGGGGAGAGACTGAGATTAGAATGGGGAGACCCTACTAGACTGTGCTGAGCTTCTGGGACCTTGCAGATTCTGAAATTACAGCTGACAAACTTTTATGGAACGGATCTGGATCTCTTAATGTGGATGACAGTTGAAAGCAGTGGGCAGTTTGTGGAGCCTTACACTCAGACCAGAGTGCATAATCTGGGTCCCAGGTCCATGAACTGGCTTCTGGAAGCCCATGCCTAGCAGGAAACACCTTTCTCAGCCTTGATACTTGGGGAAGGGACTTGGTCCTACCTCAACTGTATATGCCGGACTGAATTGACTCACCTTGGGATTTCTTTCCTTCTCTGGAGAGTAAATGGGAGTGAGAGGTGGGGGAGAGGAGTGGCTGGGAGGATTGGGAGAAGGAACAGGATGCGGAAAAGTGGCAGGTATGGAAAAAATTGAAAAAAAAAAAAAGAACACAGGTGAGGATTTAGTTATGGGAGCATGGATGACTCAAAGACAGCTACATCATTTAAAAGTCCAGTCAAGCAGGGGTATGACTCATAGAAGGTGCATCCACAGAACTCTCTGGACCACTTGTTGGCAGCTCATAGAAAAGTCTCCTTACCAGAGCAGTTGTTTGCTGCTTTGATAATCTCAGGCAAGAGCCCTGAGCATCTTGAGACATTTTCAGCCCCTTCAGCCTTATGAGACTCTTCCCTCTGGAAGAGGAATATTTTAAGTCAGAGGTAATGGCTACCCAACAGAAATTTCTTAAAAAACACCTAAATCAATATACAACAAAGTCGCTTGTTCAACTGTGTTTATTGTGATATTATTCACAGGTATATGTACGTACACACACACACACAGGAGTTTCACTGATTCCTAAAGAAGAATGAAGTCATGTTATTTTCTATAAATTATATGGAATCAAAGGTGATCATGATCATGTTACTGAAGTAAGCCAGATCCAGAAAAACATGCATTGCCCAGAATATCTCATACATGGAACCTAGGATAAAAGACATAGAAGTAGAAGCTGTCTATTCTGGAGTATGAAGAGGGTCAAGGATGTAAAGAAGCACTAGAGGTAACAAGGGGGTAAATATGATCAAAGTACATTACATATATGTGTGAAAATATCACACAAACTGAAACCCACTATTTTGTGGTTTTGTATACACTGATAAAAGTGTAGAATATACTGTGTAGAAGAACTTTCCTCCTAACACTGTCTGATCTAAACAAAGCATAGCAGCGAAGACTGGTAAGGTGACCAGACTGGAAAATGACAAAAGAGAAAAGAGGTGCTCTTTATTTATTTTAATATTTTTGTATTTTTTGACCTTTTGAGAAATTATTTGACCATAGTCTTTTCCAACTCAATTTAATATTGCTTCTATTAGAAAAAATAAATCAAAACCAAAATTTACCCAGTCAAACAAACAAACAAAAACAAAAACAAATATGAAAGAAACAAGAAACATGGAGTCCATTTTGTGTTGGTCACAACTACTCCTGGGCACGGGGTCCATCCTGGTGTGTAGTTCATATACCCAGTGGTGTTCCATTTGAGAAAACTGATTTACAGAGCAGCTGTCCATTCCGAATAGCTTCTTGATAGGAGTATGGCTTTGTGGCCACTAGTTCTCAGTGCTGGGATTTTAGCTCACAGTTTCTCTGAATTCATGTGTGTATCAATTGTTACATCTGGAAGACATTGCTTCCTTGGAGTCATCCATCACTTCTAGCTCTGTCTTCCTCCTCTTTCATACAGATCTCTGAGCCTTGAGATCAAGGCTTTGATGAAGACATCCTGGTTGGGGCAGAGTGCTCCAAGTACAGAGTGCTCATTCTCTGTACCTTGTTTGGTTGTGCATCTTTGTGTCAATTACTATCTACTGGAAGAAGAACTTCTCTGATGAGGCTTGGGTGACATACTGATCTATGAGAATATCATTAGAGTCATTTTATTGCTATGTGTATGTCTCCTCAGGAATCTTTAGTTATCAGTCTGAGAGAGAAGAGAGACCAGAAGCCAGGAAAAGGGTCCAGACCCCTGTGTACATAAACAAAAATGACCTTCCTGAAGTTTGCTTCAGTGTTACAGCTCAACTTTATTTCAGAGTAGGGGAAAATACATAAGATAGGAACAACAGATAGTACATCACCTAATTTACATTTGGCAGCATGGCCCTATCTATCATGCAGCTGGGAACACAAAGCCTAATTATCATATAATGGCAGGGGAAGAGCATCAGCAAAGGTCATATTTGAGAGGTCAGGCATCGAGGTTAAGGACAGCTTTCAGATAAAGTCAGGCTTCTGGGCCTAAAGACATTATCCAGGTAGGAAGGGGGCCCTGCTAGAAAGGGAGTACTACTCTATTTTCCACCAAGATCAGAAAGCTGTCCAGACATGGTAGACTGCAACCTTAAGAGCAGGGTACTCCAACAGCTATGCATATTTAGCAAAATGATAATAGTATAGTAGTTGATGTTTTTTGTGTCAGGCTACTGGCTACTTTATCAATGCCAAGTATGGGTTCTATCTCAGGGAGTGGACTTTAAGTCCAATAATAATAATAATAATAATAATAATAATAATAATAAAACTCTGCTTACTCCCATAATATTTGCATCACAATTGCATCTATGTATCTTGCATACAGGTTGTAGGTCACATGGTTTATAGCTATGTGAGATTGACTTTGGTAGTACCTCCCAGAACTATGAACATTAGCCAGTAGGGTGAAGCTTCTAGTGGGCCACCAGTTGAACCTCTCAATGTTTGATGACATAAGAAAACAGTGTCTTTAGCAATAGACCTCATTGTTAGGTTGTGGAAGGTAACCAATATCATTATTGAGAGTCTCTGGTGTTTGTGGACCCGTTGGCCAACAAGTCAACAATCTGTAATGTACTTCTGTCTCTGGAGGCTATGCTTGGTGCTCTAGTTGGGGCATTGCCTTCCCCATTACATGGTGACTTTAGTTATATTATGTATGTGTATATATTTGTATATATTTACATTATATATATATATTTAAAGATGCTTTTACGGTAGTAGGTTTCCATAGGTTTTTCAAGTGGCCATTCATCTTAGTTATCTCTCCCCATATTCCCAGTTCACCCCTCATTCTTCTGGTCATCTAATCTTCCCATTCTACTTCCTCCTCCATCTCTTCCTAACAGTACACTCTAGTTCCCCTCCTCTGAAAAGCTCCTCCTCCACAGTCCCTTACTAGCTATCTAACTTCTGTGTTCTTTGGATAAACATACACATGTATAAAACTTAAAAATTAATATTCACATGTTACTCACCTCAGTATGAATTTTTAAATTTTTACTTCAGTCATTTACCTACAAACTTCATAATTTCATTTTTTCTAAACAGCTGAATAATATTACATTGTATAAGTGTACCACATTTTTATTATCCGTTCATCAGTTGATGAGAATCTAGGCTGTTCTAATTTCTTTCTATTATGTACAGAGCAGCAATAAACATGAATGAGCAAGTATCAATAGAAACATTCTTTATTCTAAATTTTAAACTACACATGAGTTTTTATTTTTTATATTTCCTCCTGTAAACAGTATCATGAACTAAGACACCAGTAATGGCCAATAGACCCACACCAAACATTAAGCTCTCTGCTGTAGGCTATATTATAATGAAGAGAGCAGGTCAGCTTTTTGCAGGCTTCCCATAGCCCTATGCTTTGATTCTGCATCATAGATTGAAACTGCAGGTTATAAGCAAGAGTTCTTCCTCTCATCATTTCTAAATGATACAGTCTAACCCTTGTACACTGTTTATAGTGTATTAGGTGATAATTTCTGGTAGCTATTATGTACAAAGAGCTCGCAAATTTGAGTTTAAAGAGAATCTAAAAACATGTATTATTACATCATATATTAAAATATTTAATCTTGGGGGCTGGGGATATGGCTCAAAGGCAAAGTGCTTTCCCCACGTGCATGAGGATCTGAGTCTGGATCGTCAGAACCCATGTGAAAACTAACCCTGTAGCATGTGTGTGCAAGTCCAGTGTTCCTTTAGCAAGATGAGCTGTGGAGACATGAGAATATCCAAAGTTCATGCAGCTGAGATTGACAGAGAGGGCCTGACAAGAGCAGGAGACCATGTTTCAAAAAAGGCCTAAAGCAAAAAGAAGCACTGTCACACACATGGGAGAGAGGAGGGAGGGGGGAGGAAGACGGGGAGAGAGGGGGAGGAGAGAAACAGAGAGACACAGACACACAAAGAGAGATGAGAGCGAGACAGAGAGAGATTATAATACTTAAATGTTAATTAGTTCTTTAAAAAGGGTTCACTGTGTCCCGAGTAAATTCTATACAATGCAGACTTCTAATATTTCTCACTTTTGCACATATTTATTCAAGTTTTTTTGTTTGTTTGTTCAGTGTAATTTCTATCCTGGTTCCTATGATTTGTTTTCAGCCTAGTATTGAGACTTCAGCTGGGTCTCAAATATGTTACCACAAGGTGGCGCTCAGACTTCTCTTAAAGTCTTACAAGGTGCTAAAGATACAGAAAATGGGAGAATCACTTAAACTCTAACATAGCCATTTCAGGCAATTGCCCACAGAGATTCTGTGTGTGTTTATTTTGCTCATAATTGTCTCCTTGCTGAAAAAAATATCAGCGACATATTCATGACCTGTGAAAACTCAAGCCAGAGCAAATCAGTGTAGAAAGGGGAGGTAGACACAAATTACCACCTACACCTGAAGAGCTGTTGGCTGGTGATAGCTACTGGGAAAGGAAAAGTAAACGTTCCCTTAGCCAGCCGTACTCCAGCGGAAGACCACACACCTCCAAATGTATGGGTAGCACAAAGTAGACAATGAGAAAGAATGAGATGGATAGGTAGATAGATAAATAGATATGTAAGTAGGTAGGTAGATAGGTAGATAGATAGATTGATAGATTCATAGAAAGAGGACAGATACACACAGTTGGGGATTCTGGAGATGGAACTGGGTAGTTAGAGAAAGAAATGAATATTGTCAAAACACATTGTACAGAATTATCAAAAAACTAATAAAAATTGAAAATATCTGTGTCTTAGTATATGTTTAGTGTTTGCGTTTGCTGTACTGACAAATATAATGATCATGACAGCATGGGATAATATTCCTAGTAATATGTGCTGTTTTAACTAATTTTATGAACAGAATGTCATAAATTAGATAATTTAATTGTAGTGTGACTGTGAAATGTTCTCTATGATTTTATGTTTGATCACTTGGTCCTCAGGTTATGACAATGTTTGGGAAAATTGTGGAACCTTTCAGTAGAGCCTTTCTAGAGGAAGTAAATCCATAGGGGCAGGGGCAGGTCTTAATGTTCTATAATCCTGGCCCATTTCTGCTTTCTACTTCCTGGCTGCTGATCACTATGACCAGCTGACCTCCTGCCTATTTGACCATTTCTTCTCTTCGTGAGCCATGTCTTCTCTACTGTGATAGAATGCTCTTCTCAAACTGTAAGCCAGAAGAAGCCTTTGCTTCCTGAAGTTGCTACATGCCATAATACTACTAGAAAAAACAGACAGAAGCTCCTAATTCTGGAGGCTAGGAAGTTCAAGACTGAGGACCTGCATCTGGAGAGCTGCTTCCTGCTGCCTCTTAAGATGGTATTGGAACATGGGGACTGAAGAATGTGCAGGGATATGAACTCACTTTTATATGAGATGCTACTTTTGTGACTCATTTCTGTGATAACAAAATTTTCTTATGGAGATTTAATTCAGGTCTTAAAATACATACCTCTTTACACAGTTGCACTGGAGATTACAGATTTTAACATTATGAACTTTAGGGAGCATCTTCAGACCTTAACTGCTTTGGTATTTAATTTCAGAGTTCCTCAGAACAAGAGAAATAGATACTAGGGGAGAAAAGAGCATTTGAAATATTTAAGCCATTTTTCTTATGGTTACCAGTGCTGGTTAGAGTGTGTTAATTCTCACGGCTGCCTATTTCTTATGCTACCCGGGAGATCCAGGCTATTAGCTTGAAAAGAGAACCTGGATTTGCTCTTAGTGATGACATGAAGTTACCTTGATCCATGACTAATCATTTTAACTGTGTGAACTTGAAGATGTCAGATGTATTGTTTAAAATTATAACTGTCATACAATTTTTTGAATCAATCTAAAAATTATCAGAAAGCCAATGACATTGTTCTGTTTAATTGATCAAACTTTGATAATGAAGTCATCAGGTTGCTCACTTGATAGAAAATGACTGCAGGATGGGATATCAGAGGAAATGAGTCCAGACTGACATCCTCTAGAAAAGCTGAGTAAGCTTGGGAAACCTCAGAATCAGAAAAGTTTTCCTGACCATGGTAGAGTGTAAAACCGAGAAGGATTAAGATATTGCTTCTAAGCAATCAAATCTCATGCCAGGTTACTGGTTTTAATATTTGAAATGAAAATAGCCATAAGAAATGACCATAAAACAAAGAAAGTTCCAGCCTCTACTTTTCATTGCTTTTTTACTTCTTTCTGGCACTTCTAGTATTTATAAAATGTTGCCTTCTCTGAATTTCCTAAACACATTCATTGACCATTTAGTATGTGTCAGGGCACAGACACAAAAGCAGCATGGATCTTAGAGGAACAGTAGTGGTGTATTAAACTTAGAAGTCTAAGACAAGAGATTCAAAATAGTCCGGGGTGATCATGTCTGCCATATTCCATCTTCTTCACGTAACAATTTTTGGAGAAATATAAAATAAAAAATTGAAAGAGCATGGCTCTACTAAGAAGCCTAATATACTGAAGTCTCACACCAGCTACACTGCTGGTTTCAGATAGAGATAATTATCTTTAGCATTGGTTAAAGGAGACACAAAGGAGTTGGCATGTTCACCCATTTATCCAGAAGAAAAACAAACCATTGTCTGTGTGTGACTTTTTACAGATACATAGGTCTTCAGTTCCATAAGGCACTCTTTAATTTATGCTTTATTTCTTAAACTTCTGTTATTTTCCCTCAAGACTTTTGTTAAATATTTATGTAAATATTGAAAAATCATAATTGCTTCAAATATTTTTATAATATTATAAGGCTTAAATCAAACATGTGTTTAAGTTAATCTATTCCAAATATTTAAATGGTTACAAGTTTACTTTACTCTTCTAAATATTTAATTAAAACCCAAACATCAGATTTGAAATTACCTTTATTCCTTTAAAGATTTTATGAAAAATGTGTTTGAGCCTTTGTAGGGGTGAATTCAAGTAGCAGCCTTTTCTAGATGCTGACCAAGATAAATTTCCTATTAGCAGTTATCAAAGACAGTACTGAGATGGAGGCACATAAATTAAACACTTCAGCTAGAAAGAGCTTGGGACTGATTGAAATAGTTGAAGGAAGGTAGGCTCTTGTTGTCTATTTCAGTTCCTCTACCAGGTACATTAGTCAAGGAACAGGAATGAAGAATTCACAATTTTGTGACACTGAAATGAGTCTGGACAGAACACAAAACACTCAAACAATTTTGGGCATTAACAAGTAGATTTTCCAGTTTTTGCACTTTGTAGGGTTTGAATGACTGAAACAACAGCAGGGCAGAATGCTAATTCCAAATATGCTTGCCAGAGTCCTTCTGAGACTTTGGATTGTGAGAACCAACTTCTTTGGATAAAGAGTTTGGAGGCTTCATGAAGCATTTCAGTAGATTCTGTGTTTACGAAGTTCATGACCCCTGCATCTGAGAACTGGTATTTGTGAGGAAACATGCGCAAAAGCACTGCTGTGCTTCTGGAGGTAAGTTATTTCTTATCCAAAGCATCTCTGCTTGGTTGAGGACAGGCTTTGAAGTCTGGGTCCAGGAAGAATCACAATGCCACCACCCAAGATAAACTGTTTCCTATGTTTACACATCATTTGTTTCTAAAATGCTTAAAGTTCATGTGCTCAATTGCTGTTCTGATCTGTGAGCTTTGCAGCCTCACTTCAGGGAGAAATGAATCCTAACAATCAGGATTCTGTCCAAACTCTTTTCATAAGTAATCAGAATAGCTTACGGACATTTTGAATTAGTACTCACTTTGTGTTTAGTCTTTGAAGGAAGAAAAACATGAGAGAAACTGTCTCTTTAGAACATGTTCAGAAAAAAAAAAAAAAACCAGCAAAAGCTGGTCTTGAGGACCATCTTTGATGTGCTGTGCAGCACATGCCAGTGACTGTGCTATCACAGTATCTAAGAACTGCAGAGGAAATAGTAGATCATTGAAGAAAAACACCTCAATTGGGGTCAAATTCAGATCTCCACAGGGTGTCTGTTGCTGTTTCAGCTTAAAAGTATAGAACAATTTAATAAAAAAAAGTTCATGCAGTTTACAATGATAAAAATGTTTAATCATAACATTAAACATTTTGATGTAATTTACTTTCTGGCCTTTTCCATATTCACAGTGTTGTGTAGTCACTACACTTCTCTAGCTAGAAAGCATTTCTTGCATTTCATCTCTGAGTGGTTCCTTTTGGCCCCCTCCCTCAAGAGCCAGTCTGCTTCCCCGTCTCACCTGCTTCCCCTTTCCTGACCCACTCCTTTAGATGTGAGAGTTGTGACAGTGCTTTTGCTGCCTGTGACCTTATCTGACAACACTGCTCTGCTCCCATGTCCACCATCATTAAGTTGATTGTAGAGCACAGTCTCCCTTCCTAGTCAGCAAGTTGCTGGGGCCTGTCTGCTGTCTGTCTGCTGTCCTGTCCACCTGGACACTCTATCACCTGGCATAGCTGTGCTGCATCTGCATAGGCTGAACTCCTCATATTTCTCTGTGCACATAAAAGAGATGAGTTAAGAACTTCTGGTGGTCATAGTGCATCCATGGGCATTAGCTGTGACCTACTGTGCTTTCTTCATCTGTAGCTGAGCCTAATTTGGCTTGAGGAGCTTTAGATTTTTAGCTTTTATGTTTTATGTGTTTTAGAGAAAAGAGAAGTTTTAATACTGGATGGATTTTCTTTCTTTTTCTTTTTCTTTCTTTTCTTTTCTTTTAGCTATCCTGCATGCTTTGCTTTTTTATATAAAAAAGAACTTCATAATTAATTTCAGTACTCTATGCCTAGTACTATGATTAGAAAAAATACTTAGGAGAGAGGAATTTGTGTTGGAAGCAAGTGTCAGATTCAATTTTGATCTCTGACAGTAGATACATTACTATATACAGAAACTATCTCAGCCCTGCTGTCTTCATTTAGTATTATCGCCAATATCCTAACACTTCCTATAAAGGTTCTTCCAAAGGGCAAAGTATTAATATCTGTAGACATACTGCATAGCATTTGAATACAAGTGATTTTCATGTTGATTTAAACTCACCTTGAAAATCTAAATAAAACTATGAAAATTTATGTTGGAGGAATAACAAAGTGAAGTGATTGGTAACTTTTGACATTAAGTTGACCAAAATTTCTATGAAGTGAAAAGGTAAAAAAGATCAGGCTTAGGTCAGCAGAGGCCTTACCCTCAACATATATCTGAGTATAAAACCAAGAAAAATGGCAGTATGAGAGGAAGACAATGTTTAGAATTTGATTGCTCCCCAGAAGTACCACTTACTAAACTGTACAAAATAAACATGTACAAACCCTGACAATCTATTATCTAGGAACCAATCAAGTTTGTTGCTAACAATTGTAATTGTTTCTGATGGAAAAAAATTACCATCTTATCTATCACACCATACTAGATAGACACCATGCTAGATAGACAGACACCATGCTAGATAGACAGACACCATGCTAGATAGACAGACACCATGCTAGATAGACACCATACTAGACAGACACTATACTAGATAGACGACATACTAGATAGACACTATACTAGATAGACACTATACTAGATAGACACTGTACTAGATAGACACTGTACTAGATAGACACTGTACTAGATAGACGACATACTAGACAGACACTATACTAGATAGACACTGTACTAGATAGACACTGTACTAGATAGACGACATACTAGACAGACACTATACTAGATAGCATGAAACTGAAAGGACAAGGTAAAAGTGATGTGTTCCTATCAAGCACACAATTGGCCCAATAAGAAAGGCTGAGAAAGCCCCAGAAGTCAAAAGAACAGAGGAACCTGAAATCTTGGAGAAAATCAAGCTGTTCCTGCCTTCAGGGTTTTCAGCCTTGATGGATCAAGGTTTGAGCAGCTGGGAAAGAGGTGGTAGGACCGAGGCCACAGCCTTCATTGACTTCTACGTACAAGGGAATGGAATAGAAAAACGGGTTCTCTGAATGCCTGGATAGGGGTGAGGTCATAGCCTCCAATGAGACTAGATGCAAAAATATTCTTCCTTCCTTGACATTTGATAAACAAAGGTGATTTGCTCTTGTCAGTGCTCCTGAGGTTAGTGCTCAACACTGAGACATAGCTCTCTGGTAACTCCCAAGTGCCAAGAAAGGGGTATCAGGAAGTCAAGGATGAACTGTCCCTTCTTTCCATACAGTCATCCTGAAACAGATATAATCCCATTGCTTCCATTTAGTTCTGATAAAGTGTAGGCTGAGAAATCTAAGTTCCATTCTCCTTGGCTGTACGAAGACCTTTGTGAAAGTGTATAGTCTTGTGCAACTCCCTAAATTGTCTCTGGATGTGTTATTACAGCAAAGGGGCCTTTTAGACATCCAGAATCAGGCAGTTGTTGCTGTCATGTCTTGGAAAACAAATCCTGTTCCAAATAAACCTGCCTGGGCTTTGCCAAGTCCACTGTTTAAACAGATCGTTGAGGGTTTTCATTAGTGTCAGCCCAAAGGAGAACTTTAGACTTTCTTCTTTACTACTTATGCAGGAAGATAAAATATAACTGAAAGCTCTCTTGGATCTGTTAGTTAAGCAATGATTTGACACCATTTATTTGGTTAAAGTAATATTTTTATTAAACAGTAAATAGAATATTGGAAATTATTGAAAGCTTAAATAAGCCTGTAGGAAAGAAAGTCATTGAAATAAAAAATATGGTGGATGATGTAAGCAGCACTTTAAGGACATGAGAATAGAGAGAAGGTAATCTGGAGACCTGGTAAGTTAATTGAGGAGGTAGCACAAGGACAATGATATAGAAACTTTTAAAATAGGTCAAATGCAGAGTAAGAAAGTCCTCCATGTGACCAGTGAAAATAAAAAGTAAGAAACCTGCAAAATGAACAAAAGTCATGAAATTCAGATTTAAGTGTACAAATCTCTTGTGTATGAAATGTGTTAATTAGATAGCAACACATTATCACTGGAAATGTTATAGTTTCACAGAAGTTTTCAAGAGGAGTATGAGGTTTAGGGATATAGCTCTTAGTGCATGTACAGTTAGTTACAAATTAGGAATCTGTGATACTATGTCCCACACCTTACAGCCTTCTGGTACTTAGCTTACAGCATGCAGATAGTTTAGAATACTTCTGATGAATGCCTTCTACTTTGACCCCAGAACACCAGTGCCCATAGCTATATGAAATAATGAGAGATATTAAAAGCATTTTGTCATCAAATAGACATACTCTTCTGAAGATCACATAATCCTAGTTCTCTGCTTACTACAAACAAATTTTTATATTAGTGTCTAGTATATATATTTTTTCTAGTAGAAGAGGAAAACATTTACAGAACTCTATAAATTAATAGATAATATAAACATATATGGTTGGAAGTATAAGACACAATCATCAAATATCCATGTTTAAGAGGTCAAAGTGAAAATTTGAGAAGATACATGGGAATTTAAAAAAAATCTAACAAAGATTTTTTTTTTTAAAAAAGTGATCTATAAAAGAACTTAGTGAATCAATCTTTGTAACAAATAACACACAATTGAGGGTAGAATTGACAAATTGCTTAGGGTAGAAGTAACTTTCCAGAGTAAAGCATAAAAAGAATAGCCAAAAGCAGGTAAGATAGGCTGGGTGAAGTCACCATCTAGTGATGTGATCTCTCCAGGCATGCTGAGTCCCAGAAGGACCAGAGACAACATAGAGTATCATGATTAGAAGAATATATTTTATACACAACAATCTTTATAAACTTGAAGCAGAAGAAACAAAATTATAAGGACTTTCTCATAAAGTGAAAGCAGCAACACTAATGAAGCCAATGAGAAGGAAACAACTGGAGTAATAATAATTGAAAAGCTCAAAAGATCAGTCTTTTGATCACTACTTGACTGCACAGCAACAGCAAAAGAAAAATCTAGCATGGGCATAAATTTTCAAAGTGGTAACATAGCTTCCATCCCAGAATTTCTCACCCAAGAGGCTGTAGTACATTATACTGTAGCTATAGCACTGAATTAATTGTATTTTGTACATTATTTTTATTAATATAATCAGATATATTGTTACAACAAAATTAAAAAATAAACACATATTTACAGGAAAAAATCAGATATAATCTATCACAAGAAAATTCTTAATACAATAAATAAAACCTACTGAAAAAATTTTCAGATGTAAGAAAAATATTCCTGGTATTAATTTAGAGATGAAAGAAGAACAATTCTAACCAAAAATATGTGAGCATAACTGATGAAGGTAATCAAATGATTTATAAAGGGGTAGGAGTTTTCCTAGCTATAACTATAGTACATGTTTAACATCTCATGATTTCAAGATATATATACATATGAATGATGAAAAAAGGTATCTAAAGGTAATATGAACAAATTTCTGCTTCTAGCTGAGCTGAAATAAAGAAGAATGCATTTACCTGTCTTTAAGGAACAATGACTTAACCAGCTTGAATTACTGAGAATAGCAACTTACTCTCTAAGGGTAGAGACTGCTGGACAAAACAATTTAGGAGGAAACACACACCACCACCACCACCACCACCAACAACAACAACAACAACAAAACCTACACGACACTTACAAATGGGAAATAAACACTGATTGCAGTCATGCCTTTGTTGTCATCTATCTTTAAATTTATGTTAATACTCTTATCTTGATCTGTACTTTAATTCTTAAATTATGTTTTAGCTTATACCTTTTTTGAGTAGATTTTTGTGTATAGCCAGACTTTCCTTGGACTGCTAACCCCTGAATAATGACACAGAGACTTTTTATTAATTATAAAAGATTGGTCTTAGCTTAGGCTTGTTTCTATCTAATTCTTAAAACTTAAGTTACTTGTTTATATCAATTTATGTCATGACACATGATTCATCACCTCTCATTAGTACCTTACATCTGACTTTCTCTGTGTATGGCTGGCGAATCTCTACCTCTCTGATTCCTTGCCAGAGTTTCTATCTCTGCCCAGAAATCCTGCCTATCTTCTCCTGCCTAGCTATTAACCATTCAGTTCTTTGTCAAACCAATCAGAAGGTGCTTTGGCAGAAACATATCTACATAGTGGACAGAAAGATTATCTCACAACATTTATGGCTATCTTTTCTTTTCATCATCTACTCCACATTTTCTTTTCTATGCCTCATACCTCTAACTCATATGCTTTCTTTCAACCTATGCTCCATTACTTTCTTTCTTCTTCATTTTATTACTTATTAGTCCCTTTATCTCTAAGGAACCTGTGCTATTTTCTTCAATCCATCCCTCATGTCACTATGACTGAACCTTAACAGAGATACAAGTAAAGTACACAAATACCTTCTTCTTCCTGTTAAGTCTGGGAACCTCGGTCAAATAATTATGTGTTTAGATTTCCTGGAGGTTATGCAGTTCATTCCAAGTTTCCAATTTTCATGAGCTTGGGTGGACTTTTGTGATGATACTGTGTTTGAGTCATTTCTGCCCCTGTAATTTTGTAAGTAATTGTAGTATAGATCTTTAGTTTACCACCTTGGACTTTTGGTGGTATGTCTCCTCTGTTTTTCATGAGTTCTCTATCTGGGATAAGTAGACATTTACTCTTTTCTTCCTTGAACAGTGTCACAAAAAACACACACAAATAGGATTAAAACTTAAATTCAAATGACAATAGCAAGAAGATTCATATAAGGTAGAACAAAAACAAAAGCAGTAAAACAGCATGATCATCCCAACAAATTCAGAAAACATGCAAAAACACCAAACTCATGAGACAAAAATCTGTGATTATGTCTCCAGTAGAAGCTAACAACTTTATAACCCTGGAAAGTCAAAGATAACAAAAGACAGTGAGATTGAAGAAATTGGGAAAAGTGCTTGAAGTTCTGCTTTTAAAGGCCTCAATGAACACAAAGATAATTCAAGTATAACGATAAAGTAAGGAAATCTATTTAGGACTCCAGAAGAAAATAAACAGAGTAGGTTAAGTGATGGATAATTTTGAGGGGGGGGAAATTCAAAAATAAGGAAAAAAAACTCTGTCAAGAGTTTTTAAATTCTCCAAAAATAACAAAACTACAAGATATGAAAATCATGCAATCAAATTAAAAGCACAATGAAAACATCAACAGATAAGACCAAGCACAAGGATAAGTTCAGAAATGAAGGTCAAGTTTAAGATAAGAATATATTGAGATATACAAAAACAAAACAAAACAAAACACCAAATAAGAATAATCAAAAACCTCACGACTCTGGGATGCATTCAAGACTGGGAAGCTGGACTGAATACCAATGACATAGAAATTTCCAGAGATGTGGAAATGCCCCTGAGGACTGGGAAATATCAGGAATCTTAGGGCATCATGTGGCTGGGTGCTGACATCTTGGCTCATCTGATCATTTCCATTTTAATGACACCATGTGGTTGCTGTAAACCTAGTGACGTCGAAAACTAAGATGGTGGCAGTTATTTTCAGCCTGTGGTGAGAGCAGCAGCAGCAAGACAAAGTGGCTTGCCATATTAGTGGCAGGATCCTGTAGGATCCCTACATTTAACAGCTTAAATGTGTAGCCAGTGGGCTACGGTTTCCAAACCTTACATCTCGATTTAGAAACCACTGTCAATGCATGAACTGCTTAGATGGTCAAAGCACTTTCAGACTCCAGCACTGGGATACTGTAAACTGCAGAAAGGATAGGAAAGTTGTAGAGAGCTGCCTGCTGCTGCACCCTAAAGATGGTGCTGATTTCCGGCCTCCACCCACCCCCCCTGTGGGTGAGTGCTCTCTTTGGATAAACAACTCCTTATTTGGCTTGAGCCTGGGGTGTGGTTTGCTGTTGCATATGTGGACCTATGAGCTGTGCCCACATGGCTTATTGGGATTGGATGCCCTGAGAGTTCCTAGTCAGTGGGCGGGGTTTTCCGGGGAAGAGGAGAAGGAGAAGCAGAGAGAAGAACAAAGAGAGAACAATTGTAAAGGTCCCGAATAAAACTGCTGAAAGAAGATCCTGGATGTTGTGCTTTCCTTGCTGGCAAGGGTGCGCGCGACAAGTGGTGGCCTGCACTGGAAGCAACTCCTGCAAGCTTCAGGCATCAGAACTTTCTGCAGTCGGGGGGGTCGACCGGTAAGTCCCAGGTAAATTGGGATCCCCAGTCAAAGCGGGTAGCTCCGACCTGTAGATAAGGCGGAGAAGAGGGAGCTCACTGAGGAGTGGGTGTAACCTCTTGTAGCCGTGGACACACGGCAACCTTGAGCTTAAAGGACGCTCGGCAACCTTGAGCTTAAAATGAAAGTAACAGCAGTTGCAAACTTAGGCTTAAAGTGAAAACAACAGCAGTTGCAAACTTGAGCTCAAAGTGAAAGTAAAAGCATTAGCAAAGCTGGGGCTGTTTGGTAAGGGCTCCGAGAAGATTTTTAAGGTAGGAATTAAAGGTTATACAAGGATGGGGTCTTCAACCTCACATCCAATTTTTTTGGCTCTTAAGGAGCTGCTTCATTAAGGTTTTTCTGAGTCTGCTGTGCTTGCTAGCAGTGGGAGAGATTCATGGGTTCCTACACCATATTGAAAAGCAGCCAAGGGGGCGGAGTCAGCATTTAAAGTGATAGCAACATTTTAAAAGCTCTTTGAGTTGAAAAATGATTTAGAATTCCTAATAAAAGAGATTTAGACTCTCAAAACCTCTAAATGGGGAAGGAAATAAAGATAAAAAATCCACATGAAGATGGCAGATAAACAGAGAGTTTGGATTTTGGTTATTGCATTTTCTTGTAATTTTTTAACTTTTAATGAGCTAACTGCAGAGAGACAACTGATTACTAAGGCTGCTAAATTAAACAAATGCAAATACTTTAAAGATATCCTGACTTTGAAATCTGTTTATAAGAATATGTTACTTGGGAAAAGAGTTTCTGCTTTTGTCTCCATGGAAGATCAGAACCTGTGGATTGGTTCTAGGCAGGTGTGGTTCCATTTGCCAAGGCCACCTGAAGCTGATAACAGGCCAACTTGGAGATGTTGGGAGGAGAGATCGGAGGGGGCAGGCAGTGAAGAAGGACAGAGTGAAGGGGGAGAGTTGTACCCCAACCTTGCTGATATAGAAACTCCTGAGTCTACAGACTCAGAGGAAGAGCTGTTGGGAGATATTAATTGGATTAGAGGCTATCTTAGGATTGCAAATTGTGAATTGAAACCCATTTATGACATTCTGAAAGGAGAGTCGGCTTTAGACTCCACGCGAGTGATGACAGTGGAAGGCAGAAAAGCACTGCAGGTAGTTGAACAGAGGTTGCAGGATGCTTGCCTAAATAGGATAGAGGAAGGAAAAGATTTTGCCCTATGCCTTTTACCCACATTCAGACAACCCACAGGGGTACTATGGCAATCAGGTCCACTGTTGTGGATAAATCCAAAGGTATCGCCTAGTAAAAGTATAGAACATTACCCTACAGCAGTAGCTGATTTAGCTCAGAATGGCATCCAGCAATCCATTCAGTATTTTGGGCATGCAACAGCCATAATTGTGCCATACACAGCAGCACAAGTTAACACCCTGTGTGCTGTTGTTGATGATTGGGCAATTCTTTGCTGTACCTTTGCTGAAAAAATGGATAATCATTACCCACAACATCGTCTTATGACATTTTTTAAGGAGCACCCCATAATTTTTCCCAAGGTCACCACTGCAGAGCCGGTGGTGGGAGCTGTCAATGTATTCACTGATGGCTCAAAAACAAGAGTAGGTGCCTATATGGTGCAAGGCAAACAACCAGTTCAACATCAATTTACTCCTGGTACTCTTCAGGTAGTAGAACTTCAAATAGTTTATGAAGTGTATAAAGAATGTCATTTTGCCTTTAACTTGATATCTGACTCAGCTTATGTGGTTAATGCTTTAAAGGTGCTTAAAGTGGCAGGACCAATCAAATCATTTAGTACGGTCACTGGAAGATGCTGAAAACCACAGGGACTGAGGTCTAGTGGGTAAAGGAGACTAGGAGGGGCATCCTTGGGGTACAGGTTGACCTTTCCTGTCATTCCACTGCGATTTAACCACTTGCAAGACTTGATTTTGCAACAAAAGGAGAGATTTTTTCCTCAACATATCCGTGCGCATACTGGCCTTTAGGGTCCACTCGGTGAAGGCAATGCCAAGGTGGATATGTGCACTAGACAGGACTGGGTATTCTTTACCTCTCCTGTAGTCAAAGCTTGAAAATTTTACCAGCTATATCATGTAAATGCTAAGACGTTACAACAAAAGTTCCAGATATCCAGAGCTGAAGCACGTCAAATAGTTTTGGATTGTGCTCAATGTGTGGTGTACCACCACCCATCTTCCCTAGGTGTTAATCCCAGAGGGATCTTGCCATTAAAAGTATAGCAAATGGATGTTACTCACATTTCTGAATTTGGCTCTTTAAAGTATGTACATGTTTCTGTAGATACGTGCTCTGGTATCTTGCATGCCACTGCCATGTCAGGAGAGAAGGGACGCAATGTCATTGCGCACTGTCTAGAGGCCTGGGCAGCTTGGGGAAAGCCTCTGCAGGTAAAAACTGACAATGGCCCTGCTTATACTGGAACACAGTTTACTGCATTCTGCAGACAAATGGATGTACAAGTAACTCATGGATTGCCTTACAATCCACAAGGACAAGGTATAGTGGAATATGCTCATCCCACGCTGAAGGAATGCTTACAAAAACAAAAAGGGGGAATAGGCCATGGCCACACCCTCAAAAAAAGACAATATATAGCTCTGTTTACCCTTAATTTTTTAAATTTGGATGCTGATGGCCGCTCCGCAGCAGATAGACATCTGATTCTCATCCCTAGCCACAGAGGCATGGTGAAATGGAAGGATATTTTCATGGGCCACTGGCATGGTCCTGATCCAGTGCTTACATGGGCGAGAGGTTCTGTTTGTGTCTTTCCTCAGGACCGGCAAGATGCAGTGTAGGTACCAGAATGGCTAACCAGGAAGGTCTGAAATGACAAGTCTGATGCTGACTTTGAGGGCAAGGATTGGCCCTGGAATGGGTACCTGTCCAGGTACAAAGCCCTAATGCCATGAGCTTGTTTAGAGCTAGGAGGGAATTTGGTATTACTGTAGCTGTTGTTACAGCCATTTCCCCTAGCCGCAGTTGGGGCTACCATGGCCGCCATTGCTA